>JAUJYZ010000137.1:0-171743 GCA_033675265.1 Actinostola sp. cb2023 | reverse complement strand
ATAATTCGCTCGAGCAATTAACAATACATTGTTGGTAAAATGAAAGATAGAACAAATAAATTACAAAAATAATAATAACTATCGGTGTAAAAGAGGGAAATAAGTGTTTAGGCATGGTTCTGCCTAGTCTCCCCTCGCAGCACTTTAGCACCGGCTGTGAGGGAGACTAGGTTTCTGCCACGTCATGTGAAAATTCGTTATTTTTTTTCCTTTCGTTCCCTGATGATGGGGGGCCAAGAGCCCGAAAATTTCGGAAAAAACTAAAGTAAAATTCGTAGAAGAAACATATCATGTCTGAATCAATGGTACCCTAACGTACCTACTAAAAATGATAATAATGTTTTTTTTTAATTGTGTATTTGATATCACACCGTATTTTAACAGATTTGACTGAAGTGATTAGCAGTTTATGTTAGCGGTCTCCCCAAGGAAACATCAAGTAGACAAAGTCTACACAAAGCCTTTCGGCCCAGTGACTATGCTGTCTCCAGGATTCCTAAACTAGTTGGACATTGATGACCACAAAACACCGGAAAAAATGACATCATGAGAAAGCTTCAGATCTAAAAGATGATCTCTTACCCCACTTTTCCCAAGATTGAGAAAATTCAATTGGCAACACACGGTCTGCCATGGAGATACTCTGGTAGCTTTGTTGCAAGCTATACATGTACAACGCCTCATCCTCGGATCATTCAGAGCCTTGCGAGAGCCATATGTTTTTGTTTTGTGTACGTCATCAGCAACTACTCCGGCATGAGTCACCATTGCAAACGGCCCGTGTTCTTTTGATTTTATTATTATTATTATAGCCTTCAGACACCTTCGATCCTCTGCACGGCGGACATAATTCGATTGCTTTGGTAGGTGCTTGTAACGGGAGTCGAGATCGTCTTTGGGTGTAAGCGGAGGTGTCGATACTTATGACGGGGGATCGTACGTGTCTTTCGAAGTTGGCAGTCCGATCTCCTTTGTATACATTTACGTACTCAACGAAGTGACTAATATCTTCGGATGCTAGCATCTTATCTTTACTGAGGTCTTTACGTCATCAAAGATCGCGGCAAAACTATGCCGAACAGGGTCGCCACGACCACAGTACGTTTCGATGTCTTCCCGGCATACAAACTCGCTAGTTTCTTGTGACTCGATCGCAAGGAACTTCATAATTTCCCCTAGGAAAACCCTTAAAATATCACTACCTACCTTCATTTTTGTCATCGCACACTCATTTTCATCGAAAACGATATAAAGGCCGTTCGCACATTTTCATTGAAACGACAAAAAGACCGTTCTCTTTGCAGAAGCCATCAATATAAACACGACATAGCTAATTTACCTCAACCCAGATCTGCCGGGGGGAATTTGAATTTGTGCGCGAAGAGCATCCCCTTCTCAAGCATGTTAAGGCCTGGGATTTTAAAGAATTCCCCTAAAACGTTTCAATTTGCCTTAATTACTCGAACACTTCCGGAGGAAGTGATCGAGTTATAAAATGCGCTTTCTTTTTTATTTTTAGTCGGGCTTCTTGTGGAAGGCCCGACTCTAAAAATGAGATCCGGTCGTCGTATTCTTCGTCTTTGGCTTCAAATCGCCAACTGGGTTTTCTACAGCGCATGCGCCCTGTGCCGGCCGCTCAGATAATTACCGAAGGCTCTGATCAACACGAGACATTCTTCACAAACAAATATTGCTCAAAACAACTCAAATATCGCTCAAATGACCTCATATGTTGAGTTAAATGATGAAATAATGGGGATCAAAGCAAAATGCGAGAAGTTTAAGAAGAGAAATATGCTATCAATATCGCACATGAGTATCGCACGACTGGGACACAAGATTGAAATCTAAACGAAGTCAAATGTCTTCTATACTTTGTACCGCTGTAATTGTGTGTTGTGGTAAGCTTATAACACTGATAGATCCGATTTTGCTGAGTTTTGAAATCGGTTCAGTTGTAAGTAAATCACTGATTTGAACTCAAGAAATCTGTGCTGTTTACGTAGACCGGCTTACGGGGACTGGGCATGAGTTTACCGGTCACCCTTTGTTAGGTTTCCCAGTCTTTTTGGCCGTGTTACAAAATGGAGGACAAAGTTTACATTCATTTACTCGAGTTGCTGTAAGTTTGGATGGATTTTTCGATAAAAATCGTAATTTTATGTAAGCGAAAAATATTTACAGGGTTTCCAAATATGGTAAGTACAATGCCCAAATATGGTAGTAGGAAAGTTGGCCGAGCAAACAGCACATTTTAATGGGGGAGTTTCTTGATATGATGCCCAGAATGCAGGAAATATTGTTTATGATTGTTTCGAGTCACCATGGGTCACGCTGCGATGTCTATTTTATTTTTATTTGGTATGGATATATTTATGGCACCAAATAAAACTATTGTCATTGTCATTTCTATGATTCTCTGAGTTTGTGAAATCGATTTTACAAAGAAAGCATGTTCTACCGAGTCATGCATAATTGCATAATCACCGAAGGCTCTAACAACATGGTTTCTCCACAAACATTGTCAGTTCGGGAGGAAGGTTACTAGTATGTCGTCTTGTTTTCAAAATAACCACAATAATTCATAGAGATATGGATTTATCAATCCAGTACTAGTACTGCAAAGGGCTTAGAGATCTTTTAAATAGAACTTAGAACGAATCGAAGTAAGTTGATACACGCATGCAGTGAAGAGAACAGTTGTGAGGTTTTCAGACACCGAGCCGAGGTACCTAAAACCCATATTTACACTTCATCCAAACACGGTTTAATCACTCTGCGATGTCTAGTTTATGTATACGCTCTTTGTATTTGTATGGATATATTTATGGTACCAAATAAACTATGTCATTGTCATTCATGATTCGCTGAGTTTGTGAACTGATCGCAGTACTGAAATTGCAAGGAAAGCATATATATTGTTCTACCGCAAACACTGTTTTAATCGCACTACAAATATATCTATATTTAGTTCAAATAGGCTACATTTCAGTTAGAAGCTCGACTTCACGCTAGGTATAGAGCGTCTAGTTAAAATGCGCTTTCTTTTTTTTTATTTTTTTTTGTTTGGCCACAGAATGAAAAAAGAACGCGAAGAATGTCATCGTATCGGTCAGGAATGTCTGTTTCAGGGTTTCGATTGGCTGAAAACGGGGGCGATGATATCCGAACGCCTAATGATGTATTTCTATGCTCAAATTTAAACGGGTCAAATGTCAATAGTTTCCGAGCGTATATCAAATTAAATCCGAAGTATTGTTCGCTCTTGGGTCATCGTTAATAGAAGTGCTAACTCATCGTTCCACGACTACCGACTAGAAGTGCTGTGTAGAAGCTCGTGCTGTATCGAGAGAGAAGCAGTTGTGTTTAATATGCAGAAGAGAAATGAAGAAGCATTTGACTGAAAATAGTGCTATTGAAGCCTTTATAAGCTTAAATATATTTAACAAAAACAAAACGCGCCTTGAAGGGCGTTATCAGAACCATCTGACCTATGCAACCTCAAGACGTACCGAGTACGTACTGATTCGAGATCTTTATCTATGATCACCGACAAATAGTCTCCCTCGTCACGCAACTGTCATTGTCATGACATGCATTGGACGTTTGATCAAAAAAAAACAGGGTCAAGTATCGGAGATTGTCACGGAAGAATGACTCTATCGTCTCTTCTCTTCGTCTGTCAAATTTGAGATGGCTGTGGCTTGTTCTACCAATGGTGTGTGTTGGTGAGCAAAGATAGAGATCTACTTGTTACTGAATGTCCGAGTATACGCTCATTGAGCGTCTTGTTTTTCTTCGTTGGCCACAGAATGCGAAGTATGTGATCGTATCGGTCAGGAATGTCTGTTTCAGGGTTTCGATTGGCTGAAAACGGGGGCGATGATATCCGAACGTCTAATGAAGAAATTATATGCCTAAAAACGGGTCAAATAGTTTCCGACTACCGACTAGAAGTGCTGTGTAGAAGCTCGTGCTGTATCGAGAGAGAAGCAGTTGTGTTTAATATGCAGAAGAGAAATGATGTTGTATCGATGGCAAGCCATCGATCACTTCCTTTTAAACACGCTCATTTCACATACAAACGCATACGCCGATTCGTGTGGTTCCACTCTGAAAGATGTCGTTTCATTAACAAAAACAAATAAACGCGCCTTCAAGACCAGACCGGCCTTTCAAGACCATTTGGAAACACGCCTTCATTACAACGAACAAACGAAAAACGTTATCAGAACCATCTGACCATGAATATGCAACCTCAACTGGACGTTCCAAGTACGCGTACTGCAGACGGAGGATTCGGAGATCTTTATCTATGCTCACCGACATATAGTCTCCCTCGTCACGCAACTGTCATTGTCATAATGTCCGAGTGTACGGTCATTGAGCGTCTTGTGTTTGGGACAGAAAAATAAAGCGATTTTCGGCTACATAATATAACTCATGAAACTTAACATTTTGGTGGGTATTTCAAGATATGGGATGGGTCACGTGACCAGTTACGTCACAAATCACGTTTTTAAAATCGGGGAGACGGAGACAAAAGGTACCAAAGTTATTTTTGTGTGTTTACCTTTGCTTTAATGCCCTTATTATGAATCTGCCTTAACACCTGGACCATCGTTCTCATTAAAGGAGATATTTACCTACGTAATTGAAAAAATATAGTCACGTGACCTATTTTACATATCTCCTTTAAAATGAATGATGGTCCAGGTGTTAATAAGGACATTAAAGCAAATGTAAAAACACAAAAAAAATAACTTTGGTACCTTTTATCTCCGTCTCCCCAAATTGAAAAACGTGACCCATCCCTTATTTTGAAATACGCACCAAAATGTTAAGCTTCGTGAGATATATTATGTAGCTGAAAATCGTTTTATTTTTTCTGTTCCAAACGCAATTAAGGCATATTTGAGTGTTTTACCCAAAACCCAGGCCTTTTAAGTTAAAACATGCTTTTAAAACAGTTATATAGCGTTGTTCCATATTTTAAACTATTACAACGTGTTTACTCTTTGTGACTGCCACAGGGTCTCGCTTAGGCTTGGATAAATTTCGAGCAGAATTGATGACCTTTGGCAGTGAGAATTATGCTGGCAGAAAACCAGCCTTCGAGCAGAATTTTGAGCAGAATTCGGGGAAATTAGGAATAGACAATACATACATAACATATTTAATTAAAACAATATTTTAAAAATGTGTAATTTAATGCTCTTTGGCATTTTCGCTCGATATGCACGCCTACTGGACGTAACCTGAAGTCAGCGGTATTAATCAAACTCGCAATTATTAGTTTACAGTTTTCATTACAAATTGTCAGTAGACAATGAATTCCTATCTTAAACTTTAACCGAGCAGAATTCAAGATGTCGAGCAGAATTTCATAGTTTGAGCAGAATTTTGAGCAGAATATGCGATTTTTACGAGCATTGCCGACAGGCAGAATCCGTCAATTTAGGAGCAGAATTTATCCAAGCCTAGTCTCGTTTCTAGTAACAGTACACGCGATATCTGTTAACACAATTAGCATTTACTCTACACTTAATCCAATTAACTAGTCGTTGATAGATGAGTCGTGATAGCATGTATGTATGTATATGTATGTATGTATGCTGCAAATTTCAGATCAGGCTTAATCTCGTCGTGTGTACAAACTCTCTCTCGCTGTCATGACTTTCTTTGGACAACTTTCTGCTGCTCTTTTGTGCGTTCTGTTTCTCTCGGTGATTCTACAGTACGTCCAAGGGCTTCCTAAGCCTAAATCATCCATCAGGACCAGCGATGAGAAGGTAAGAAAACAATTATTGACGATTACGTTACGACTTCCTACCTGATGCCTCGAAACTATCGCTACGAAAATCGATAGGAAAATCTCGTTTCATCTCGTTTCATTTCGAAGTTGGCAGTCCGATCTCCTTTGTATACATTTACGTACTCAACGAAGTGACTAATATCTTCGGATGCTAACATGGTCTTTACGTCCAAGATCGAGGCAAAACTATGCCGAACAGGGTCGCCACGACCACAGTACGTTCGATGTCTTCCCATACAAACTCGCTAGTTTCTTGTGACTCGATCGCAAGGAACTTCATAATTTCCCTAGGAAAACCCTTAAAATATCACTACCTACCTTCATTTTGTCATCGCACACTCATTTTCATCGAAACGATATAAAGGCCGTTCGCACATTTTCATTGAAACGACAAAAAGACCGTTCTCTTTGCAGAAGCCATCAATATAAACACGACATAGCTAATTTACCTCAACCAGATCTGCCGGGAATTTGAATTTGTGCGCGAAGAGCATCCCCTTCTCAAGCATGTTAAGGCCTGGGATTTTAAAGAATTCCCCTAAAACGTTCAATTTGCCTTAATTACTCGAACACTTCCGGAGGAAGTGATCGAGTTATAAAATGCGCTTTCTTTTTTATTTTTAGTCGGGCTTCTTGTGGAAGGCCCGACTCTAAAAATGAGATCCGGTCGTCGTATTCTTCGTCTTTGGCTTCAAATCGCCAACTGGGTTCTACAGCGCATGCGCCCTGTGCCGGCCGCTCAGATAATTACCGAAGGCTCTGATCAACACGAGACATTCTTCACAAACAAATATTGCTCAAAACAACTCAAATATCGCTCAAATGACCTCATATGTTGAGTTAAATGATGAAATAATGGGGATCAAAGCAAAATGCGAGAAGTCTAAGAAGAGAAATATGCTATCAATATCGCACATGAGTATCGCACGACTGGGACACAAGATTGAAATCTAAACGAAGTCAAATGTCTTCTATACTTTGTACCGCTGTAATTGTGTGTTGTGGTAAGCTTATAACACTGATAGATCCGATTTTGCTGAGTTTTGAAATCGGTTCAGTTGTAAGTAAATCACTGATTTGAACTCAAGAAATCTGTGCTGTTTACGTAGACCGGCTTACGGGGACTGGGCATGAGTTTACCGGTCACCCTTTGTTAGGTTTCCCAGTCTTTTTGGCCGTGTTACAAAATGGAGGACAAAGTTTACATTCATTTACTCGAGTTGCTGTAAGTTTGGATGGATTTTTCGATAAAAATCGTAATTTTATGTAAGCGAAAAATATTTACAGGGTTTCCAAATATGGTAAGTACAATGCCCAAATATGGTAGTAGGAAAGTTGGCCGAGCAAACAGCACATTTTAATGGGGGAGTTTCTTGATATGATGCCCAGAATGCAGGAAATATTGTTTATGATTGTTCGAGTCACCATGGGTCACGCTGCGATGTCTATTTTATTTTTATTTGGTATGGATATATTTTATGGCACCAAATAAACTATTGTCATTGTCATTTCTATGATTCTCTGAGTTTGTGAAATCGATTTTACAAAGAAAGCATGTTCTACCGAGTCATGCATAATTGCATAATCACCGAAGGCTCTAACAACATGGTTTCTCCACAAACATTGTCAGTTCGGGAGGAAGGTTACTAGTATGTCGTCTTGTTTTCAAAATAACCACAATAATTCATAGAGATATGGATTTATCAATCCAGTACTAGTACTGCAAAGGGCTTAGAGATCTTTTAAATAGAACTTAGAACGAATCGAAGTAAGTTGATACACGCATGCAGTGAAGAGAACAGTTGTGAGGTTTTCAGACACCGAGCCGAGGTACCTAAACCCATATTTACACTTCATCCAAACACGGTTTAATCACTCTGCGATGTCTAGTTTATGTATACGCTCTTTGTATTTGTATGGATATATTTATGGGTACCAAATAAACTATGTCATTGTCATTCATGATTCGCTGAGTTTGTGAACTGATCGCAGTACTGAAATTGCAAGGAAAGCATATATATTGTTCTACCGCAAACACTGTTTTAATCGCACTACAAATATATCTATATTTAGTTCAAATAGGCTACATTTCAGTTAGAAGCTCGACTTCACGCTAGGTATAGAGCGTCTAGTTAAAATGCGCTTTCTTTTTTTTTATTTTTTTTTGTTTGGCCACAGAATGAAAAAAGAACGCGAAGAATGTCATCGTATCGGTCAGGAATGTCTGTTTCAGGGTTTCGATTGGCTGAAAACGGGGGCGATGATATCCGAACGCCTAATGATGTATTTCTATGCTCAAATTTAAACGGGTCAAATGTCAATAGTTTCCGAGCGTATATCAAATTAAATCCGAAGTATTGTTCGCTCTTGGGTCATCGTTAATAGAAGTGCTAACTCATCGTTCCACGACTACCGACTAGAAGTGCTGTGTAGAAGCTCGTGCTGTATCGAGAGAGAAGCAGTTGTGTTTAATATGCAGAAGAGAAATGAAGAAGCATTTGACTGAAAATAGTGCTATTGAAGCCTTTATAAGCTTAAATATATTTAACAAAAAACAAACGCGCCTTGAAGGGCGTTATCAGAACCATCTGACCTATGCAACCTCAAGACGTACCGAGTACGTACTGATTCGAGATCTTTATCTATGATCACCGACAAATAGTCTCCCTCGTCACGCAACTGTCATTGTCATGACATGCATTGGACGTTTGATCAAAAAAACAGGGTCAAGTATCGGAGATTGTCACGGAAGAATGACTCTATCGTCTCTTCTCTTCGTCTGTCAAATTTGAGATGGCTGTGGCTTGTTCTACCAATGGTGTGTGTTGGTGAGCAAAGATAGAGATCTACTTGTTACTGAATGTCCGAGTATACGCTCATTGAGCGTCTTGTTTTTCTTCGTTGGCCACAGAATGCGAAGTATGTGATCGTATCGGTCAGGAATGTCTGTTTCAGGGTTTCGATTGGCTGAAAACGGGGGCGATGATATCCGAACGTCTAATGAAGAAATTATATGCCTAAAAACGGGTCAAATAGTTTCCGACTACCGACTAGAAGTGCTGTGTAGAAGCTCGTGCTGTATCGAGAGAGAAGCAGTTGTGTTTAATATGCAGAAGAGAAATGATGTTGTATCGATGGCAAGCCATCGATCACTTCCTTTTAAACACGCTCATTTCACATACAAACGCATACGCCGATTCGTGTGGTTCCACTCTGAAAGATGTCGTTTCATTAAAGGGGGACTTCAACCGAAAAATGAATCTTTTGAAAGCAAACGGAATAAACAGTTGAAAGTGTGCTAAATATCACTTCGTTGTTGATTTTTCTCAAAAACGTTTTTAAAGTACGAAAATTTAAGGCTAAAGTTTCCGTTCAGCAATCGGGAAAGTCCGGGATGCACTCGGAAATTGGTCGGAATGACGTCACAACAGGGAGTCACTTTCGCGGGACACCATGTTTGTTCAGTGTTGTGAGTTGTTATCTCCTTCTTTATTCGTTTCTCTGCTCTAAATGCCAACTTTTTGCACAGTTTCTGGAAGCGAAGAGACCTGAATTTGTTTCTGAAAGAAGCTGAAGACGAAAATTGATTATTTTTGTATTGAAAACATTGATCATGGCCGATTAGTGTGGGTTCGATTTTTAAGACGAACAAAAACCGCTCAAATAAGGAATGGCACTTCCAAGATTTATCTAATGATCGTTCAGCGTTTATAAAGAGAGAAAGACGTCGGGTATGTTTGCACTTCAATCTTCATTTACTGATTTAGCTAAGCCCACGGCTTCGATTCAGTTTTTTAATACTTCTAGCAGTTCTTTTTTGCAATGAAGATTGGAATTTAAGAACTTTAAAAGTTATTAAAGCTTACTTACCAGCCTGAGCAAATGTACTTTTGTTACTGTTGTTGTTGACTTTATTTTATACTACTCTGTCTAGCTTTGGCTTTATCACATAATGTAAATACGTGTGTGCTCAATGACAATAAATTGAAAGCAATTCAGTTTCATGATTATATAAAGAGGCTAATTATTTCATTGTCATGACTGACATTAACCATTCTCTTCTCCTTGCTGACTCATCATGCTGGAACCTTTAGAAAATTTAGTGTTTCCTACTGAGCGAGATTGTTGTGTTGTTGTAAGCTTATAGAGATGGTGATTATCTGATAGTATAGTCCACAGGCTGGATGTCATAGTGCCAAGTTTGGGCTGTATTTATACTGTAGTATCAAACCGAAGCTAAATTGACATTCACCTAAATCCTAAATTGTCATTCACCTACATTCTGTATTCCAGGTTTGTTTCATTAACAGCTTTTTGTACTATTCATCTGTAGTAGTTTTTGTCAGTAACTAAAACCCAGGGGCAGGGGTACTTAGTACACCCGGGGGGGGGGGGTGGTTTTTTGAGCTTCCAGGTCTGGGGTTGGGTATCAATTTTAGCCTTTTTAGGCTGGAATCGGGTACGTTTTGGTCTGGTATAGGGTATGGTTTCAGCAATAACGCCACTATCAGTTTACATATCATTTTTAAGCTTTAGTCTGGAATAGGGGATGGAAAATCAAAATTTTAGGTCTGGGATAGGGTCAGGGTTTTGAGGTGTCCGTGGCACACCCTTACCCAAAAATACCCTTAGTGCCCCCCCCCCCCCCTCCCCTCCCCCTGGGTTAGTACACCATTTTAATTGGTACATGTGTGTGTGCCACCCTCACAGCACTGAAACATCAAACTTACAAGGTAACAAATAATGTTGGCAATGTACACTGAAACAGGGTGATAAGCTAGTAAACAGGGCCGTATGAAAATTGATGCATTGAAACATTGTCAGAGTTCAGGCTCAGTGACACACCTCCACCCGACCCCCACCCAACCCCTACCCTTTCAGCGCGAAACGCAAATGGTTAATGTATGACCACCTAAATGTATTTGCATACTTTCGTCTCGGCCATTGTCCAATCAGCTTTGCAGGATTGTCTTATCTTATCTCTGATCTAACTACTAATTGGAGGATGGCGAGACAAAAGTATGTGAATACATTAAAGGCGGTCATAGTCGAGAGCTTCACGCTGTAATAATTAATTAATTATGATGATAATCAGGGGCTCTAAAACCTTACACCACCCTGGTGCATTATACGACATGGCCCAATGAGAAATAATAATAATGTGTGGTGCAAAACCAATAATAATAGCTTATTTATGGTACCCGGGGGTAACAACAGGCATATTTATTGATGTTCATACAATGTATGACGACTTGTACATTCACCATACGACAATGTACATAGGCATGACATACTTAGCCTTTTCTTATTTTGTGTAGCTATAAATAAGAGACCATTATTTTGTGCTTTGTAGTAATTTGAGTATGTATAAAAGGTAGTTTACTAGTCAGACTAGTTGCAATCACTTCCCTATCATTAATGTTAATCATATTGAATCAGCGTGACAGCTGAAACTATGCTGATTAATTTTGATAGCATGTGGCATATATTACACATTGCAGAATAATGGTTGTCTGTTATTGATCATATTCTTGAGGGAGGGAGGCCAGGGAGTGGAGGGGGATGCTTAGGAAAATATACTGGTTTATTAAAATTACTTCCCATCTTAGTATCGGGTAGTATTTGTTTCCATAGAAAGTACAACTAAACTGTATCCTCTATAGTTTTGGCTGAAGTCTACCAAAAACAGTCACACAGTGAAAGCTGTTACATACATGTACATGTAGTGATGACAACCAACTTTTTCATACCAGAAAGTATAAAAAGAGTAAGTGATTTTAGAAAAGTACATAATAATAGACTAATACTTTCAGTAGTTGACACTCTCTATAAAATTATCTAACAATATTATAGGGCATATCAATGTATGCAGTCCCTCATTTTGTATGTCAAAATCAAATTTAAATCAGTACTAAGCTTGTAAAATACATAAGCTTACATGTATAATAAATAGCAGGTATTTTATGCTCTCACCAAATAATGGTCTTGACTGTTGTTGTGATTTCACTCTCTATTTACAAAACAAATGTAATAAGCTTAATTGTAATTGAACTTCTGGAGCATCTTAGAAAAATAATTAGATTTAGCAACACAGGCATGCTGGAGAAACCTGGATGAGTGAGCAGGTGGATGGAGGAAATAGCTTAATCAACTTTCAGTCTCACTCAGTCTCCATTACAATAAATTATTGTTCAATTTCAAGCACATTTTCAACAAGTACAAAACAACGAACTATGTCAAATGATGTGAAACACATTTTAAAACGTTTATATCTATATAAAGCTTACTATTGAGTATTGTAAAATCCTAGACGATCTGCAGACTGCACTCGAATTCGAAAATTCATTACAATCTGTGGCTCTTCTTCTGCCTCTCCATCATCGTCTTGGTGTCTATTTGGCTCATATTAGTATAGTTCTACACTTTACTGCACTAATTTTCTCCCTTCATCTAATTCCTCTTCAATAAAACATCTAGTAAAACTTCTGACATCCGCTCCTGCTTGTCCGCCATTTTGTGTTCAAAGAATGACTCCCTGTTGTGACGTCACAACAGGGCGTCCTTCTTTCGGGATGTGTTCGGAGAATGTTCGGTTTTCTGTCTTTAACGCTAAATTTGAACGATTTCCCGAAAGTTTTGAGAAAAAATCAACAACGAAGTGATATTTAGCACACTTTCAGCTGTTTATTCCATTTGCTTTCAAAAAATTCACGTTTTGGTTCAAGTCCCCCTTTAACAAAAACAAATAAACGCGCCTTCAAGACCAGACCGGCCTTTCAAGACCATTTGGAAACACGCCTTCATTACAACGAACAAACGAAAAACGTTATCAGAACCATCTGACCATGAATATGCAACCTCAACTGGACGTTCCAAGTACGCGTACTGCAGACGGAGGATTCGGAGATCTTTATCTATGCTCACCGACATATAGTCTCCCTCGTCACGCAACTGTCATTGTCATAATGTCCGAGTGTACGGTCATTGAGCGTCTTGTGTTTGGGACAGAAAAATAAAGCGATTTTCGGCTACATAATATAACTCATGAAACTTAACATTTTGGTGGGTATTTCAAGATAAGGGATGGGTCACGTGACCAGTTACGTCACAAATCACGTTTTTAAAATCGGGGAGACGGAGACAAAAGGTACCAAAGTTATTTTTGTGTGTTTACCTTTGCTTTAATGCCCTTATTATGAATCTGCCTTAACACCTGGACCATCGTTCTCATTAAAGGAGATATTTACCTACGTAATTGAAAAAATATAGTCACGTGACCTATTTTACATATCTCCTTTAAAATGAATGATGGTCCAGGTGTTAATAAGGACATTAAAGCAAATGTAAAAACACAAAAATAACTTTGGTACCTTTTATCTCCGTCTCCCCAAATTGAAAAACGTGACCCATCCCTTATTTTGAAATACGCACCAAAATGTTAAGCTTCGTGAGATATATTATGTAGCTGAAAATCGTTTTATTTTTCTGTTCCAAACGCAATTAAGGCATATTTGAGTGTTTTACCCAAAACCCAGGCCTTTTAAGTTAAAACATGCTTTTAAAACAGTTATATAGCGTTGTTCCATATTTTAAACTATTACAACGTGTTTACTCTTTGTGACTGCCACAGGGTCTCGCTTAGGCTTGGATAAATTTCGAGCAGAATTGATGACCTTTGGCAGTGAGAATTATGCTGGCAGAAAACCAGCCTTCGAGCAGAATTTTGAGCAGAATTCGGGGAAATTAGGAATAGACAATACATACATAACATATTTAATTAAAACAATATTTTAAAAATGTGTAATTTAATGCTCTTTGGCATTTTCGCTCGATATGCACGCCTACTGGACGTAACCTGAAGTCAGCGGTATTAATCAAACTCGCAATTATTAGTTTACAGTTTTCATTACAAATTGTCAGTAGACAATGAATTCCTATCTTAAACTTTAACCGAGCAGAATTCAAGATGTCGAGCAGAATTTCATAGTTTGAGCAGAATTTTGAGCGGAATATGCGATTTTTACGAGCATTGCCGCAGGCAGAATCCGTCAATTTAGGAGCAGAATTTATCCAAGCCTAGTCTCGTTTCTAGTAACATTACACGCGATATCTGTTAACACAATTAGGATTTACTCTACACTTAATCCAATTAACTAGTCGTTGATAGATGAGTCGTGATAGCATGTATGTATGTATGTATATGTATGTATGTATGCTGCAAATTTCAGATCAGGCTTAATCTCGTCGTGTGTACAAACTCTCTCTCGCTGTCATGACTTTCTTTGGACAACTTTCTGCTGCTCTTTTGTGCGTTCTGTTTCTCTCGGTGATTCTACTGCACGTCCAAGGGCTTCCTAAGCCTAAATCATCCATCAGGACCAGCGATGAGAAGGTAAGAAAACAATTATTGACGATTACGTTACGACTTCCTACCTGATGCCTCGAAACTATCGCTACGAAAATCGATAGGAAAATCTCGTTTCATCTGACGGCATGCGACGCTCCTTGCACCTAGTATTTCAGCATCAACTGCAAAAGTTTCTATTCTCAAACATAGTTCATCGAAACAATTTCTGAAAATTTCGATCGAAACTACGTGTAGTCAATTCCAAGGAAGTTTTGAAAAGTTCCTGTTTGTTCACTGTGAAGTCGATCTCAGTCTGCAATTAAATAATCTCAGCACGGTTTCTGCAGCGACATTTGACTTTTATTAAGGACTGACAAACACATTTTGGCAATTTGGCTTCAAGAGTTTTTAATGTTTGTTGCTGTTTTGTAAAGAAATCGTTAATTTTGCATCGAAAGTCTTAATGATATTCAGAAGGCCTGTGTATCTATCTACCTAGGAGTCACGAGGCTGTAGTACCGACGTCAACAGCTACGCATCGAAAGACATCGTGATTATTTCGGTGGAAGGAGAATGAAATGCAAAAGTAAAACAGCGTATTAAAAAGAAACATGGGAAATTAAAATGGGGAGCAAGGAATGAAGATGATTTATCAGTTGCTTGCAAACGTAAAAATATGTAGTCTGCCGACGAGACCAAACAACAACTCTCAATGAAAACAAGCTCAGGGCGATATACATAATCATTAGTTCCCTAGGATACCTTCACTAGCTATCTATTTAGTTTAGCTGCTATTTGGCGTATTTTTAAGTACTATTGCTAGTAATTCAATGTGTCCCAAGGCAACTCATCAATTACAGTATTTGCAGCATAGGTTTTTTATTATTATTGCTGTAGCTAAATGGCCGGCAGTCGGTCAAGATCTCAACAGAAGACATTTTCAGTAAATATCTGATAAAAACTCTCATGTAATATACTAAAGTAGAGACATTCGAAGTAAATAATTCATAAAAGAATGGCGCTATGCTCAGCTAGGAATATATAGATTATTTTCAATGGTGATAATAACAACTCAAGGACAAATTGTCACAATGACGAAAAAAGTCGTCGTTTAGTTCAAATTCGGCGCATGGAAAACTACGCGCGATGCAGTTATTCTCGTAAACTAGACGCTCATAGAGCGTTCACTCGGCGCGGATCGGATGATCAGCTGGAACTCCTGGCCAAGCAGAATTTTCGTCCATCATTACTAGGACACTTCCGGAGGAAGTGGCCGAGTTATAAAATGCGTTTTCTTTTTTACTCGGGCCCAGGCCTAAGGCCGGGGCACGAGGTATAAAATATATACAGTCCGTATTTTTGTTGTTGGTACCGGTCGTGAATCTGCAATCGAGTGGGACTGGGAACTGAGACCATGAGGAGAAATCCAAAATGGCGTCGCAAGACACGATGGAAGGCGCTTCATGTGGAATTGTTCGAGGGAAATCTCGCACTTTTCACTCGTCAGAGTGTTCAGTGTGTTGTCAAAGACGAGAAGATCTTTAAACTTGATACTAATAAGGCGTTGTAACAAAAGAAAACAAAGAGCTTTATTATTGTTCTCTATATAGAGAATACTAATGAGTACAAATGCTGGGCGCTGATTGGTCGAATGTATGACTATATTCTAATAAACGTTAGCACACCATGAAGTGTGCTTTTTCGTATTTTCGGGCACTTTCCCTGGCTTGGTCAACTACAGCATCTTTTACAAAGGCAAAACAACTGCCCGCCATGATTTGTGATCAAAATGACGATTAAATATTCCTAAACTGACTAAAAATACTTAATCATTGTACAAACGGAAACAAAGCATTTCAATGTATAAATTCCCCAGAGTGTCGTGTAATCAACGCTCTTTGAGAAAAAGAATGTAGTTCGTACCGCTCTAAGTTAATCAAAGTGAACTATATTTTACTTTATTTCCTCGGTGATCATGGTATTACAAACTAATACCATGGCTTCTTCGGGATATTAGTCATTAAATGTCCCTCAGCCTCGGGAGGTTTAGTAAAAGTCCCTCGCCCGGTGGTTCGGCTTCCACTAAACTTCCCTCGGCTTCGGGGACTAATATCCCTCAGTGCCATGGTATTACTTATAATTATCCAATAAACTGCTTTAATTGTGTAACACTGTCTTTTAACAAACAAAAAATGATAGTAATTTAGTTACTATGTAGAGGTAATCATACGGTTTCGAGTGCAATTTGGAAATCAATAATTTCCACGACTGTGTTTTTCAAAGAGTATCAAGTGGGGCGAGTGCAATTTGAGCTCTTTGAAAAGAACACGAGTGCAAATTATTCCAATTTGAACGGAGAAATCGTATGAATGCCAATTAATAATATTCATGAAAATAATTGCACTGCTCTTAGCCAATCAGAATCGAGAATTTTTATCATGAATATTATTAATGGCAAATTTCTTATTTTTATTTCCAGAAAGTTCACAAAAGAGCTACGTTAATGCAAGCCAGCGTGGGAACCACTTGTAAACTGAGATGTCGAATTGTATCCAAGTTGTCAAAAGTACAGTGGTTTCTGAATAGAAAACTTCTCAATCATACTCGTGACACGTTCAAGAATTATAGATTCAAACGGGATCATCGAATGGAGGTCTTAGTGATCCCCAAGGTGACTGTCAATGATGGTGGTACTTATGCATGTCTTGTGGAAGGAAATAAGGTGGTGTCGTGGAGGATACTTATCGTCAATGCAGGTTCGTTACATCACTGTACTGTTTCTAATAATGTTATCGGTAAAAAGACCTCACGCCTGTGCAACAGGATCTAAAGGAATCATGGGTAATAATGATTGATTGTTTTATAAATCTGAAGTCTATCGTCAAGACAGGTTCGTTACATCACCGTACATATAACTGTTTCTAATAATGTTATCGGTAAAAAGATCTCACGCCTGTGCAACAGGATCTAAAGGAATCATGGGCAATAATGATTGATTGTTTCTATCAATCTAAAGTTTTACATCACTATACATATAACTGTTTCTAATAATGTTATCGGTAAAAAGAACTCAAGCCTATGCAATAGGATCTAAAGGAATCATGGGTAATAATGATTGATTGTTTTATAAATCTGAAGTCTATCGTCAAGACAGGTTCGTTACATCACTGTACATATAACTGTTTCTAATAATGTTATCGGTAAAAAGACCTCAAGCCTATGCAATAGGATCTAAAGGAATCATGGGTAATAATGATTGATTGTTTCTATCAATCTGAAGTCTATCGTCAAGACAGGTTCGTTACATCACCGTGCATATAACTGTTTCTAATAATGTTATCGGTAAAAAGATCTCACGCCTATGCAATAGGATCTAAAGGAATCATGGGTAATAATGATTGATTGTTTTATAAATCTGAAGTCTATCGTCAAGACAGGTTCGTTACATCACCGTGCATATAACTGTTTCTAATAATGTTATCGGTAAAAAGATCTCACGCCTGTGCAACAGGATCTAAAGGAATCATGGGTAATAATGATTGATTGTTTTATAAATCTGAAGTTTTACATCACTATACATATAACTGTTTCTAATAATGTTATCGGTAAAAAGATCTCACGCCTGTGCAACAAGGATCTAAAGGAATCATGGGTAATAATGATTAATTGTTTCTATCAATCTAAAGTTTTACATCACTATACATATAACTGATTCTAATAATGTTATCGGTAAAAAGATCTCAAGCCTATGCAACAGGATCTAAAGGAATCATGGGTAATAATGATTGATTGTTTCTATCAATCTAAAGTTTTACATCACTATACATATAACTGTTTCTAATAATGTTATCGGTAAAAAGATCTCAAGCCTGTGCAATAGGATCTAAAGCAATCATGGGTAATAATGATTGATTGTTTTATAAATCTGAAGTCTATCGTCAAGACAGGTTCGTTACATCACCGTGCATATAACTGTTTCTAATAATGTTATCGGTAAAAAGATCTCACGCCTATGCAACAGGATCTAAAGGAATCATGGGTAATAATGATTGATTGTTTTATAAATCTGAAGTCTACAACACTTGAGAGTAATCTCGCCATCTGATTGGCTGGTTTGCCTACCACGCATGTCACACAATAATGTACCTATAATTTTCGGTAAAACTCGAAGCGCTTTGACAGATTAAATTGTTGTAAAATAAAACACATTGCAGATGGTTTTGAGATAACTTGCCTTGAAGAGCCTTTTTCAAGTTTTCTTTTTGAAAAAGCTATCACACTTACACTTTTCATTCGGCGAATTGATAGACTTATCCTAGACCGATCAAAACGACTTTTGCACCAGTTATCGGGTAAAGATGCAAATTTAGAATGACGTCAATTTCAGCTCGATCGAGGTTTCCTTGGCAACGATAAACAAAGATTAAAAAAAGATCATTGAAATCAGTTTTTCTAAAATATCTCAAGACTTCGATGAGCTCTAGACAAGCGACTATTTGCATGATAAACTACATATACTAAGGCAACGTAGTTGAGACAGAATTCAAACTTTTTGATCAGAGCGATTTTGAATAATTCGCATAAAGAATGTGTTATGTAAAAAAATGTATTTATTGTTTCATGTCATAATTTTCATGTTCTTGTTGATTTTTGTGAATAATTTACACTGACTCGAGGCTAACCCTGTATAAATGCGTCTGTTGTCAATAAGTACAGCGGTTTCAGTTACAGCGGTATCTGAACTCGAAAAGGGATTATTACTCTTGCTAAACGACACCTACTGTCATTAAACCATGACAAATCATTTCGAGTAGAAAACTATGCGAGTTATTTTCTCGTATATATAGAGTACCCATGCAAAGTACATCATTCTTATTATACACTTGATATTCTAACTCAAATAATGTTTTCCAGATCAGAAGAAGAAATTAGGTCGAAAGAAGCGGATTGTTGGTAAGTTTGAAAACCAGTGGAATGTCCATAACACGTGATGTAGCGTGCGCATATCACTGGCAATGTTTCGGCCTAAAGATCATTTGACGTTCTATTCGCAATGCCGAAAAGATCAAAAAGTTGGAGCATGCGCATCCATTTCGTCATACCGTATTATGATTGATTATGATGATGATTGATTATGATGATGATTGATTATTATTATATATGTCGTTATATAGAACTAATTATTTGATATACGCGCCGTTCACCTCTGGCCGGGTTAACTATATATTATACTGCTGTTATTTAACGCTGACCAGTTATATTTACTGTTTCTAGATAAAACGGATGTATGCAAAACCCCTCTAAAAGGAAGACGTGAGCTACATTACTGTTATAGAGCCGTTTTCGTATGAGTGGGAACGTTACGGTACCGTGCCGTATTGAAAGAGTTTGATTGGATGAGATGTATCTGTACGCTTTTTGATTGGTTCAGAAAGGAAGCCATTTGAGTGTCACGGTACCGTAGGTTTCCCACTCGTACGAAAACGACTCTATATTGGATGAGATGCATCTGCACGCTTTTTGATTGGTTCAGAAGGAAAGCCATTTGAGTGTCACGGTACCGTAGGTTTCCCACTCATACGAAAACGACTCTATACACCGAAAACACCGAATGCAGTAATGGCGTCCGATTTCAATTGCCATTGTTCTGGACTGACTAACCTCTTGTTCATGTGGAAACAAAAGCATTTTCACCTGTATGAGAGCCTAGTCAGTCCTGAACAATGACAATAAGCCAAGTCAGAGTTTAAGGGGGGCGCCGGGCCTGGTAACGATTCGGGATAAAATCTGTCCGAAGTGAATTTTTCTCCCATGTGTCTTGTATTTTTGCCGAGTTTTTCTAGGAGCAATTTTCATCTCTTAGAATACGATTTTTGCCGAGAAAATACTCCAAGGTATGCATAAAGGTCTTCTTATATCAACCTAGTGTGTGTTTTGTTCATCAAATTCGATTTTACGATAAAAATGCCCTTCGTTATACACGTAGTCTGGACGTAGTGAGGCCGTGAGAACTACGGCCAATCTAGAAGCCCCAAAACACAACCTTTTGATACTTTTTTGAGACAATTAATAGCACAAAGTGATAAACAACTCATAATCTTTATTAGTTTCTCAAAAAATTGCAACTAGAATCGAAACAAAAACATGATTTAAAAGCGAACTCCAAACGTTGTGAAACTGACGATAGTTCAGTTGACACAGGAAGCCCAATCCGCTTCCACGAGTACCGAGATTGGTAAGCCTGTTGGCTGATTCAGAAATATACATTTTTCAGTTGATTATCGTATTCAAATGAACATATAAGCGCTGTTAGAGTTACCTTGCAGTTGTATGTGACTAGTAAACAGGGAAAATACTTTATTATTACAGAAAAAGTAGTGCAAAATGCTCCTAGAAAACTCGGCAAAAATACAAGACATTCACTTCGGACACATTTTATCCCGAATCGTTACCAGGCCCCGCGCGCCCCTTAAACTCTGACTTGGCTTATTGAAATTGGACGCCATTATTCTTTAATCTTTAATCATAATCATATTTCACTCGGTTCAAAAGAGAACGCAAATCAACGCAACTTTAGTGTCACGGCGGGGCCAACCACCCCCCAAAATGGAGCATTAAAGGTGCTTTTCGCGATAACTTTTCATCCCATGTGTTTAGTTTGACCAAACTTCGTATATAGGGTCACCTTATTATGATAAATATTTTTGATGTTTTGTGACGTCATTATGAATGTGTTATGACGTCATAATGGATGTTGCAATAGTGTAACCATTTTTAGGAATATGGAATCTACTTCATTTATGTAGCGGTAATGATACACTTTGTCAAGAGGAGTTGAACGCCGAAAACCGTTTGTCGATAGCATAAAAATATGTTGAGTTATAACAAATTCTATATAAGCTCCCCACCCCTCCCCTGAATATCATCATGATGGTTAAAAACATATGCCAAATAAAGTCCTTGACTATTTTTTTTTTTTTTTTTTTAAAATGGATCCATTTTTGTTGTAATATGCAAGGCTAAAGGGCTTCTAAAATCGTATCATTTTGAAATTTTGATTTTCGTCCTGAGAATAGAAATATTAGCGATTGTTTAAATTGTGACGTCATAATGCATGACGTCACTAAAGTACGATTTATGGAATTAAAGACGATATATAGATACTCGAACATGGAAATGTTTCATATATCCTTTCTCAGTGACAGTACAACCTATTTCCAATGTTATCTGTACACTCAAGCATAAAAATATACAATAAATTAATTAATATCGTGAAATTTCCCAATATAGTCTAAAACTGTCCGTGCATAACCAACCTTTAGCAAAGTTCAAATATTGATTACTCAGCTAATAATAACGCTAATAACAAACGGTTTTCGGCATTCAACTCCTCTTAACAACGTTTTTTATCGCCGCTACATAAATGAAGTGGATTTCATATTGCTAAAAATGGTTCAATTATTGCAACATCCATAGTGACGTCATAAAACACCCATAATGACGTCACAAAACATCAAAAATATTTACCATCATGAGGTGACCCTATATTCGAAGTTTGGTCAAAATAAACACATGGGATGGTAAGCTATGGCGAAATATACTTTTTACCCACGTTTTGATGCTCCATTTGGGGGGGTGGTTGGCCCCGACGTGACGTGGCAGCTTACGTTCGTACGCAGGTTTCTTCTACATTTTAATAAACAAATATTGATGCAGGTTATAGTCCAGTTCAGCACTATGCTGGTTTAAATCAGTGGAGACCTGATAAAACTGGTAGTATATAATTAAAGGTTTCCTTTCTCTCATTTCCTTGTGTATTTTAGCCCCGCACCAGTGTATAAATTTAAATTATACGAAATGCAAATCCTTTGCTGGCGATCCAGAAGAAATACGAGTTGTAGGTTACATTTACCAAAGCAAGCCTGCGATACAGATTGGATGGAAGGAATCACGCAAAGGTACTTCAATTAATTATTATTTCTTTCGCCGTTTATTTACCGTCATTGCTTTGATTTACTTTCTTTTGCTTAGGTAATTCGGATTTGTTGGGCTACGAAGTCACAATGCTTGGATATATTGGAGATGCTAATCATTACGAATGCATTCAGTGTTCTCGAAAAGTACGCATATTTCTGTTTATGAACACATGCATATGAATGACGCTATATTTACTGTAGTAACACCCCTAGTGAACACTGAAGAAAAGAAGGGGTCTTTCATATACAAATATAAAAGGATTGTTATTTATATAGCTCACTTTTCTATATAATCCAATGCGCTTTACAAAGCTCACAGAGCTAGTGAGATACATATCATACTGCTCAATATAGTTGCCAAACTTCACGGGTAATTGGCTGAGCATGCGCACAGGCTAAGGCCAAACCGTAGTGTGTGTTCATAGTAGGCGATGTACATCATTATGTATTCGTTATGCTGGTAATTGACTGAGCATGCGCACAGGCTAAGGCCAAACCGTAGTGTGTGTTCATAGTAGGCGATGTACATCATTATGTATTCATTATACTGGTAATTGACTGAGCATGCGCACAGGCTACAGGCTAAGGCCAAACCGTAGTGTGTGTTCATAGTGGGCGATGTACATCATTATGTATTCGTTATGCTAGTAATTGACTGAGCATGCGCACAGGCTAAGGCCAAACCGTAGTGTGTGTTCATAGTAGGCGATGTACATCATTATGTATTCATTATGCTGGTAATTGACTGAGCATGCGCACAGGCTAAGGCCAAACCGTAGTGTGTGTTCATAGTAGGCGATGTACATCATTATGTATTCGTTATGCTGGTAATTGACTGAGCATGCGCACAGGCTAAGGCCAAACCGTAGTGTGTGTTCATAGTGGGCGATGTACATCATTATGTATTCGTTATGCTAGTATGAGCTTAAGGCCACTGAGCATGTGCATTGAGGCGCACAGGCTAAGGCCAAACCGTAGTGTGTGTTCATAGTAGGCGATGTACATCATTATGTATTCATTATGCTGGTAATTGACTGAGCATGCGCACAGGCTAAGGCCAAACGTAGTGTGTGTTCATAGTAGGCGATGTACATCATTATGTATTCGTTATGCTGGTAATTGACTGAGCATGCGCACAGGCTAAGGCCAAACCGTAGTGTGTGTTCATAGTAGGCGATGTACATCATTATGTATTCGTTATGCTGGTAATTGACTGAGCATGCGCACAGGCTAAGGCCAAACCGTAGTGTGTGTTCATAGTAGGCGATGTACATCATTATGTATTCATTATGCTGGTAATTGACTGAGCATGCGCACAGGCTAAGGCCAAACCGTAGTGTGTGTTCATAGTAGGCGATGTACATCATTATGTATTCATTATGCTGGTAATTGACTGAGCATGCGCACAGGCTAAGGCCCAACCGTAGTGTGTGTTCATAGTAGGCGATGTACATCATTATGTATTCGTTATGCTGGTAATTGACTGAGCATGCGCACAGGCTAAGGCCCAACCGTAGAGTGTGTTCATAGTATGCGATGTACATCATTATGTATTCATTATAATAATAATGAATACATTATTATGTATTCGTTATGCTGGTAATTGACTGAGCATGCGCACAGGCTAAGGCCAAATCACATTAGGCGATGTGCACTTTGAACATTCAGTGTTCCATGCCAATCCCTAACGTATTCTCTCTGTTTAATAATACCAGGTCACCTACTGGACATTCCTAGATGACATCGTATATGGAGCTGAGTATGAATTCAAACTTAGAAGTTTACCCTCTAATACCTTTCACACTGAAAGAATTCGTTTAAAAGGTAAAATAGATACTGTGTTCTTTGTTGCAAATAAGTTCAATCTCAAAAATAACTATCCCAAAACGTTATTGGTTCATTTTTATTATTTTTATTGTTTTATATACTATTATCTTTTTATTAATATTTCTTTCGCTTTGTAAAACGCACAGACATCAATATTTAGTGCGTTTAATTAAACATGTTATTTATTATTATTATTATTATTATTATTATTATAATAATAATAATAATAATAATAATTATTATTATTATTATTGTTGTGAATATCAACGATAATAAACGACGTTTCGGGGTCATCATGACGCCATTATCAAGTAGGTTGGCAATGAATATTATAGAGTGTCTTAAAAGAGTTAGTAAGAACTGATTTGCAGAAGGTGACTAAGTACATTTACTTAGTAAATTTAAGTATAATATTCATTGTCAACCTACTTGATAATGGCGTCATGATGACCCCGAAACGTCGTTTATTATCGTTTATATTCACTTGTATTTATATCAGTAAACCATTATTGATTATTATTATTATTATTATTATTATTTCTATTTTCAGAGAAATGCCAATATAAAGAATTTATGAACGAGCCGTCATGTTGTAAGTCTTTTTAAAGTTTATTTGTTTATTTTTATACACTACACCTTCTAGAGTCGTTTTCCTATGAGTGGGAAACCTACGGTACCATAGCACTCAAATGGCTTCCTAGCTTTCTGAACCAATCAAAAATCGTTCAGATGCATCTCATCCAATCAGACTCTTTCAATACGGCACGGTACCGTAACTTTCCCACTCATACGAAAACGACTTTATCTATTATCATCTATATTAGATAGTTGATCGTATGAGACATTTGTATGATTCGCGTAGAGAGAAAAGACGACGCACGGACAGTCTTTACAGTGCTATTTTAGAGTCGTTTTCGTATGAGTGGGAAGTAGTTACGGTACGGTTCATGCCGTGACGGTACCGTGCCGTATCCAAGCATTCTGATTGGTTGAGCAATGTTTTTTGCGCGCTGTGATTGGTTGAATAGAATGTCTTCGATTTCATACCGTGACTGTAACTCCGGTGCCGTAGGTTTCCCACTCATACGAAAACGACTCTATCTTCAGCTAGATGTCCAATAATCGAGGTGGTCCCTCCCATGTCCCATACATTGTTCTAACTATTTCTAAAATCTTCTCTACGATGTTAACGTTTCAAACTGTTACATGCAGTTCAAAGGGCATTTATGCAAGCCATAAGGATATCAATTTCATGAACACTCAATTGAAAATGGACATTCCATCTGTCTTCATGTTTATTGATAAACTAAACAAGACGCTCAATGAGCGTATACTCGGACATTATTAAAAACAATAATGCAGTAGCCGCCAATGATATGCCTGTAGGCTTATTGGCTAAATGTTATAACCAAACAAACCAAGACGCGTCCCGTAGCTAGACAAAGTCTCAGACAAGTGATCGAATTTCGTAGTGACCTCAACACAGCACTGTACAGGCCGACGTTATCAGAACCCAGCCTAGTTCCAGGCTTTCTCCGACGATGGAGGTTCTGATGACGTCACCGGAAAGCCCCCTCGGGAAAGCCTAGTGAATAATGCCAGATCCGAGATTTTATATGTAATTTATAAAACGAGAGGCCGTGGAGGTGAGGCCTTTGCCTTTCGTACTCAGTCTCGCGCTTCGCGCTCGGTTAGGAGAGATAACGCCTGGGACTAGGCTGATCAGAACCATCTAAGCATGGATATACGTCCCAAGTATGTATTTCAGACGAAACGTCGACGATATTCGCAGATCTCTGTCTCTGCTCACCGACACACACCATTGGCAGAACATGGCATAGCGAGATTTGATTTGCTTTTCAGTTCATTTGATAAACACAATTGCTTCTCTCTCGATACAGCACGAGCTTCTACACAGCACTTCTAGTCGGTAGTCGTGGAACGATGAGTTAGCACTTCTATTAACGATGACCTTAGAGCGAACAATACTTCGGATTTAGTTTGATATACGCTCGGAAACTATTTGACCCGTTTGAGCTGATATAATTACTTCATTAGGCGTTCGGAAACCCTGAAACAGACATTCCTGACTGATACGATCACATTCTTCGCATTTAGTGTACTACCAAAAATAATAAAAATAATAAAAAGAAAGCGCATTTTATAACTCGGTCACTTCCTCCGGAAGTATCCGAGTAATTAAGCGAATGCGGTTGAATTGTTAAAGTTTATTGGGTATCTCAAGTTGCCATTTTCAATTATAGGCTTAATTACGAACCTTAATAGTACGATCTTGGCCGAGGAAGGAAAGATTCACTTATCATGGAACGTCAACTGTCCAGATAACACTACTGGCTTGAAAAGTTTTCTGGTAGTTTGGACAAATCTACAATTACCATATAAATGTTATGGGGATATCACCTTTATCCAAGAGCGCATGTCAGAGGTAGGTATGCGGCATAAATATATTAGAGGCTCCTGCCGAGTTGGCTATCAGCCATGTACGACGAGATTGAGGACAACCACTGGATTGTAAATATGTTTTCGGTGAAAGTAATTTGTATTTCCGCTTTTCGTACAAAACATTTCCACCATGCATGCATACAACGCGGTACAACACAACCAGGCGATAACATGTTTACCAAACGTTTCTTGATCGATGAAATCCAAGTTTTAAAAGCTTCTGTGTTACTTTATCTCCCCAAAATATCGTCTGAATAAAAGACTTCGAAAACATGCTAAAGGATTGAGAAATACAAGTTCAAAGCCGAAATTCTTGAAATCTTGGACAAGAAATCAACGAGGTTGTTTTGACGAGTTTACTTCTCGGCAGTTCGAGGCCGATGGAGTTTGGTTTTCGCCTGCTGAATGACTTTCAACGTGGATATTCACAGTTTTACTATTACCAGGCAGTTCTAGACATATCTGGTTCTTTTTCTCATAATTTGGTACACATCCTACAATTGTATAATCATCGGAATGATATTTGTTTCACGTGACTGGTAAGTTTTCAATTTGTTGTTATTTCTTTGTAAAAAATATCAGTCAACAAATCTCATGTTTTTCGTCCCGAAAACCATTTAAAAAGCAATTTTCATTGCCACAAAACATTTTAGTTTTATATGTACTCAGTTTGTAGTTTATTCGGATCTACTTTTATTGAGAATCTATCGAGAAGAAAAGGAAATCTTCGCTCGTAAATTTAGAAAATTGTTCGGCCTTTTGACAGATTTCTCTACTCACGGTATATTTAGTAAATAAACCCCTTCTGGCGGCTGGTATATCGGCTGATAATGTCCGCGGCTGAGAGATGTTCCGAAAAATGAACAGTTGGAGGAGAAGCGAAGCTTCGAGGGCAACTGTGATATTTTGAGGACCATCTCTAAGCCAAGGACATTAGCAGCCGATATACCTGTAAGCCAGAAAGGGGTTTATTTATTTTATAATCCTTCGATAAATTTTCTGCGTCGACGACTTCAATGTTGAAGAAACCGAAACAAAATGACGGATGAAGAAAACAAGTTTCATCGAGTTCAAATATCCGTTCCGTTTGAGATCTTTGAGTTTTATTTGAGTGACTTTATGGGCGCCGATTTTGACGTTTGTTCGTAGTTTAAGGATCGAAAAATTATAAAAATACATCAAATACCTGTCATATCGAGCGACGTTAAAATCCCCCAAAAGGGAAAAAGTACACCACATATGTATGTTGTACAAGCTAATTTACCTACTAAAAATACATTACAGTCTTAAAAAAGTTCAGATAATTTCATTTTTCTCCAAAGTGGGGGATATTATCATCTCAAAACTGGGGGATACCTGACATCCGTCCAGTGAAATTGTACCACGTGACCCGTTTTAACCAATGGGCGCGCGCGAAAATTTATCGATGGGTTATAAGAGCTGATAGCCTAGTAGTAGCGAACCAATCAGAGCGCGCGCTTGCTCATATCCAGTGGTTGTCTATATAATAATGTTATTTATTAGCATCAACAACAGCTCTCATGAACTGGAGTGCGCAAGATGGTTCACATACTAGCGATACCAGGGGCGTCCTTTATTCTCCCCTCGGCTTCCCTCGTCAGAGAGTAGCTCCTGGGATTCCAAGGATGGCATGCACACTCCCTTTCTTAAACCTCACAGTATAAACAACTCGATTTTGCATTGTTCGCACATGTTTTAACATTCTGACGATGGCTCGATTCCTGAAAGCCCGATTAGTGCCAATCCAGGATTAAATATTAAGAAAACCATTCATTTTAATCCTTGATTAAGACTAATCAGCCTTTCAGGAACCGTGTGCCCGTTTGCACATTCGTTTAATGCATTAGTGTGATCTAGGCCAAACAAAGTATATCTATAGATATATGTTTTAATAATTATTTTGCATCGTTTATTTTTAGATTTATATTTTTTTGTTATATGAGGCGCATTTGATCATATCCATATACGAATTTGCGCCATATAAATATGAAATTATTATTATTATTATTATTATTATTATTATTATCATTATTATTATTACATTATCATCAGATTGCCTAGTTAATTTTTAGCCCCCCCCCCCCCCCCCCCCCCCCCCCCCCCCCCCCCTCTCCCTCCAGCCCCCTCCCACCCCCTCTCTCTTCCCTTCCTTCAGTTCGTCCCTGCGCCAGGCTACGCAGGCTAGTCAATTTTAGTAAACGGGAATAAAAGACACTGCACCACATATCAAATGTATCTGACGTCTGTCATTATACGAATACGCTTCGACTTTCGAATCATTCGGTCTTAACGACTGCTCTAAAACCCGGCGGGTGGTCGAGTCACATGGTGTGCGGTCGGCTTCATGCTTTATATATGACAATAATAATTGTTATTTTATTTTATTTTATTTAACCATGATGTGCATTCATCACCATATCATTATCACCACCATCATTATTGTGCATTTGATTATACCATGAATGTACTCTATTTTAAAATGATTGTTAATTATTGAAATACATTTTATCTCCGTTCTACCTGTGAAGACTTCAAGATGGAACTACACTATAGATCTAGAATCAGAATGTCAGAGATATAACTACACTATAAAGGTAAATTCATGAAACACGCACAGTTACAAAACACCATTCAAATACTTGGAAAATATACCAATGAATGATTCCTATTATCCAGGTATATGGAATTGTTGGAAATGAAGAAAGAAACGAAAAAGGGGCCAACATTATAGTGTCTTTTCCTGAAAAGAAAATCTCACTGCCAAATTGAATGGCATGAATGTCCAATATACACCACCAGAATACGAATGGAGAAATCGATTTTACCATTCGTTCGAATGGTAAATTTAACACAGGGAACCCGAATTTATCAATTGAATCTAACTATAATAATAATCTGATAATATGTAAAGTTAACACAGGGAACTATCAGATTATTATTATAGTTATAAGATTCAATTGATAAATTCGGGTTCCCTGTCTTAAATTTACCATTCGTACGAACGGTAAAATCGATTTCTCCATTCGTATCTGGTGATGTAGATGTTGCAGTTATTGCAAGGTTCCAGTACATCTTGTCCTCTGGAGAGACTTATCATAAAGAATAAATCAAGGGAGTATTTCCACGCAAGTCTGGGCATCTCGACGACGAGAATAAGAGAGGAGTTTCAAAAGTACTTGAGTCCGTTGGTACATGACATAAAGTCGTTCAGCATACAGTCCTTTCAGAAAACGTTGTTGCTGACCCGCCTCAGGACTACGCGACTATATAGACCGAACTGGAGTATGGGTAGAAATCACTGAAGCGATTAACTGCATATCTGATTAGCCATGCCTCAAGCTTACAGTACTGAAGACCTGGTTTGGATGATTTAGTGATCTTTCGACGAATGAACATTGTGACAGCACGGAACGTCCTTGACCGCAAATGAGTCATAACGACTCTTATTGTCCTTTTCCAAACCACTCCGGCCAGCTTAGGTCTTTGATTTCTACCCATACTCCAGTTCGATCTAGTCGCGTAGTCGTGCATTAAGCCGGTCAGCGACAACGTTTAATGAAAGGACTGTACATAGTGTCTTGGTCTCGACCCAAATTTCCCTTCGTTTTCCTCGTATAGGTTTTTTGAAAAAAAATTTTCTGGCCTTCCTGATACTTCCGCGTATACAATAATATTGCAGAGCCTTATATTGACTTATTGACATTGTTATCATCATCTGTAATACTATACATTATATTGACTTCTTCGTTATATTTTGTGTTATAATCAGTAATAAAAGTATATGGTTGTATATGTGTCGTGCTATCGGCTCACAACCAATATTCTCAATGTATTGGCGTTGTATATTTTCTACGTGTGTAATTACGGTTTCGGTGCAGAATCCGTATCAGGGATCCTTGTCATACTCCGAGATCAATATAACTTGAATTTCTAAAGCTGCTTTCAAATTAAAGATTAATATCTACTTGAGTCCTGTGTGACATTTATTTAGCGATTAGAACAGTTTTTATAGGCTTTCGGGAGCTCCGTGTAAGCCCCGCCATTTTCTAAAATTGTTTACTTCCAGGGGGAGAGGGTATTTAAAGTGAAGGGGATGTGTGAAGGATTTTTTGGGGTTCTCGGGATTTTTTTGGGGTAAGAAATTCCACAGGCAGCCCAAGCTCATCATTTGAAGCTTTATATAGACTTATGTAGTGTAAAATTAATTCTGGGATGATTTGGTGCCGCTATATACGATTAAAATTAAGCGATTTATAGCCGTTTGAATTTTTTAGTATTAATCATTGTACCAGTGTAGCTAATTACAAGCTTTGCGAGAGATCGTACACAAGCCGAGGCAGAGCCAAGCCGACCATGCAGAAAGACTTTACTTAGTAGGTGTGGTTGTCAGAAGGAATTCCTTACTCGTCCAGGTTCCTAACTCAGTCAGTGGGTCTGTAATTTCATGTACGACCTGAACTACAACCTCAGTCTTGGTTCGCAACTACTAAAGTACAGGATGTCTAGAGAGTGCGCATAAGATGTATAATCGACAGTCCTTATATAATAGTCTTATCTTCTATTTACATCACGTAACCGCTAGACTAGCTAAACCTGTGGTGGTCAATCTAGCTGGGTTACTAAATTAAACATGCTGAATGACTTGCAAAATCATTAAGAATGCATCCATAGCTAAATTTATGTTGCGTAACATTGTATCACCCTAAGAAGAACGGAAGGCCCGCTGCCGTCTAAAAATCAGGCTACCGGTTACCAAGAGGTATAGGACTCACTTCTGCTTTTCGCAACGATATTGCTGCAACGCTTGACCAGTTTTAGCCGTTCAGACGGCGAAAAATGGCCTAGTGCGGCATCACTGCCCTTATTAAACGTGAGGGAAATTTCTGCCGGAGCACATTAAATTATAAATAAGAAAACATTGATCATGATTCATGCGTTTTCTCAAGTGCCTGAAACCATTTCCTTTCTCTGCCTTTCCTTTCTTTTCTTTTCCTTTCTCTGCCTTTCCTTTCCTTTTTGTTCCTTTCCTTTCCTGTCCAGTCATTTTCTTTCCTTTCAGTTTCTCTTTTTTCCTTTCCTTTATTTTGCTTCACTGCAGTTAATCTTTTGCATTTTAACAGCACGCGTCTTGAGATAATATTAGTTTATGCGCCTAATGGTTCAATACCATTGGCTTCCAGTGGAGCAGCGTTTGATTTTTAAAGCATTATTATATATCTTTAAGGTAGTTAATGGTCTTATATAAACTTTGTCTTGTAATTAGGTTAATATTTTACTTATTGCGACCAGTGAGCGAGCCCCAGCGAGCGAACTGGGAGCAAAACTAATCTTTGGTTGGGCTTCCTGTGTATTCAGATGCCAGCTCGATTCTCGATTTGTGTTTTTCAGTGGGTGGAGAAAGATTTTTTTTTCACGTGACTTTTGCCCTGACGTCATATATCGTACGTTCCCGTCGTTCATTTGGGCATTTGTGAGTTCAGAGTGGATTCGAAGCCTTTTTGCTCGTACTTTATATCCGATTCTTCGATGGAATTATGTAAAAATCTTCATTTATTGTTGACGATCGCTTCAGTTAGCAACATATCGAGGGGAAGGCAATGTTATTATATTAGTCTTTCAGCTCTGTTGTGTGCTAAGTCGCTGCACTGATTGTCACTGTGGACCGCAACATATAAAGTAGTCGATCGAATCCTAGTACCGTATAAATGCTAGCTCTTGGAAACCAAGTCATCCCAGATGCAGAGACATTGTCACTGAATTATCTGCCTAACAGCTCGTTCGTTTTATATCGTGCCGCCAACCGTACCAAACTTTATTCTAAATTCAAGATATAGGTGTTCATAAGAGACCGTTCATAAGTGTAGCAAAATGAATACTGAAAATCGATAAAGTACGTACATTGATAAAGAAAAAAAGTGTATGTTGATTTTTATTGATTGATACTAATGTCTTCAGTGATAAGAATTGCCGTCGGAGCGAAGCGTAGATGGCTTATAAATTCTATGTCAATAGATTTCTAAAACTGTTCAGTAGTACACGGGCTTGCAATAACTAGCCTCCTATGTAACATGACAGCGGCAATCACATCTCTGTAAAAAAACAACCAATCAGAATGGACCGTTCCCACGGCTGAAATGGACAAGAAACGATCGCGAAATCAAAACATTTTTACGTACATGGAGGATTGTCAATTTGTCTTGGTTTTCGAATTCGGAGGTCGCAATTTTTGACCTATGGTTAGCCTAGTTTAATCCTATATTTGTAAATTAGTATTGAAAATCCCTGTTGGGAAATGCTAATAAATTTATTGTATTGTATTGTATTGTCTGGCGCCAGCGTTTTAATTGCTTTAATTACATCTTATGTACCTACTAGGAATTTGAGATCTGCAGACAAATCTCTACTTAGACCTGCCACATATCGGCTGAAAACGTATGGATTTAGGGCATTCAGTGTTTGAACACCGACTCTTTGGAATGCGTTGTAAATTGAAGACACATCTTCAGCTTAAATTAGCTTTTCATGAATTATATTTTTATTAATTTTTATTAATTAGATTTTAGCTTAGATATATATATATAGAGAGAGAGATTGTAAAGCGCATCTGGACTTTTAGGAAGATGCGCTATATACTGAAGTTTGTTAATTATATTTATTATTATTATCATTGTTCATTCCACTTTCTGAAATACCGGAGCGATGGAATGGAACAATGAGGGTTTCTCATGTAATTTCAAAGGTCATAAGAAAAAATGGTTATCATATCTGGAAAGAACTCGTTGAAATTAGTAAAAATGTCAAGTTTGGAAACTGAGATCGCTTCACAAAGTGCCAAGCCTAGGCCTCTGATACTGAATTTTCAAAAATCGAAATTTTATCATGACAACCTTTGGAAATTGACGCTTGGAGGCAACTCTTGCCTCCAACAAAGGTTTTCATACAAAATTTCGATTTTTGAAAATTCATATCTTCGCAATTTGTGAAGCGACTAATCAGTTTTAATTCCCTTGTTTTGCTTTGCGCACGCTCTACGCTCTACAGCGCACGATTCTGAAGCTCGCGCACATTGGAAATCGTTAAATATTTCAAGTAGATTTTTCAAAGCATGATCACAGGCAGCCCAACCATTCCTTTTGAGGCTACTAAATGATGAAATAAAATGATATATGCGCGCGCGCTCTACCACAGGAAACCCATAAAAAAGACGCAAATATCATTTTATTTCATTATTTAGTAGCCTCAAAAGGAATGGTTGGGCTGCCTGTGGCATGATTCCGAAAAAACATATTTTTTTCCCATAGTAGCTCACAGGCAGCCCAACCATTGTTTCTGAGGCTACTAATAATAAATAAAAATATATTTGATGGGTTTCCTGTGGTAGAGCGCGCGCGCGATGTATGATGTTGGGATCCCTGTGTGCATTATACATTTCTATGCACAGGGAACCCAATATAATACGTATCGCGCGCGTGCGCGCGCACTACCATTTATTATAAAAGATAATTTTTTTTAATAATTATGAATAGCCACAGAAACAATGGTTGGGCTGCCTGTGAATAGCTATGGAAAAATTTCTACGTTATGTAATTTTGCCGGAGAGGACTTTTTCAGAATCGGTTTAGTTTCGAGATTTCTTTTGCGTCAAATTAAAGTCTCGGCTTTCCTAAAAAAATAAGATTGCAAAAGATTACAAATAGAATGGCTAGAAAATACGAAAAACCAGTTTTCCCATATTAGCTCTATATGGAAAATTTCTACGTTATGTAATTTTGAGAGGACTTTTTCAGAATCTAGCAGAATCTAGCATCTAGCGCGAAAACGAGCATGGTTACCCCCCCCCCCCCCCCCCCCCCCGGAGGGGGGAAGGGGGGGGGGGGGGGGGGGTACTCCCCTACATGTATATACGGGTACGTGCCGCGGGATAGGGTATGGTTTTTGAGCTCCCAGGTCTGGGGTAGGGTATCATTTTTTTGCTTTTTTAGGCTGGGATCGGGTACGTTTTGGTCTGGTATAGGGTATTGTTTCCGCAATAACGCCACTAGCTATCAGTCCTTATCAGTTTACATATCCCTTTAGTACGCTTTCAATCTGGGATAGGGTATACATTTTTAAGCTTTAGTCTGGGATAGGGTGTACATTTTTAAGCTTTAGTCTGGAAAAGGGTATGGAAAATCAAAGTTTTAGGTCTGGGATAGGGTCAGGGTTTTGAGGTGTCCGCGGCACACCCCTACCCAAAAATACCCTTAGTGCCCCCCCCCCCCCCCCCCCCCCCCCCTTGCAGTTTTCAAATGTCCATTACATAATTATAATTAAAATGTCCATGCAAAGTTTCAGAACAAACTTTATTTCAAGGGAATCACCTTTTCCCCAGCTCTTTCACAGCCTATGATAATGATTTTTTTTGTCCTACAGTTTGGGCTTTTTAAAAACTTCTCCCCGCGGCTCAATGCGAGCCTTGTGAATATATCGGTACATATTCCGGTACATGCAAAAACAAAACTGGTTTCAAAACAGGCATTTCCCATCTCCAAAGTACAAAAAAGAAGTGTTCCCCTACAACTAATCAATGTGTGTTCGGAAAGAAATCGAATTCACCTCGGCTATTATTCGTTTGTTTGACGTCACTATAGCAACGAAAGTACGGCCATATTGGAAATATTTTGGAAACAGTTGAGAAACAAAGCCTTGCGAAGAAGCAAAATGACTTAAAATACCGAATATTTAAACGCTTGAAGTGTCGCTACGAATCAGATTTTCGTCTTGAATACTCTACTTCAATCAGAAGGGGTGCATTTCTTGGTTAAAGGTGAGTTTAGTTAACTAATCTTTACTTTTCTTCAGTATAAAAACATTGGCTGAACAGACATTTCTGTGGTTTCTTTGGTGGTTCGTTGCCATTTACGGGCAGAAATTAGAAGAAAATAAATATATCTGTATTCTTACATCTCTTTGGGTTTGATTTGTCGCTGTTGCTTCAGATATAAATTCAAAAGGCTGATCTAGCTTTAATACTTCGTCTATGAGTATGACGGCAAAGAACACTTGCATGGATTACTTGTACACGAACCGAATCTTGTCATGAACTTCACTTGAATATCGTCTTTCTTGACCTTAGTAACTTGTAATCACACAATGTAATTACAGAAATTTTGATCGATATAACTTACTTAGTTGCAAAGAGTGACTTTTGTCCAGAACATTTTTCATTCTGACAAAAATATAAGCTTATTGAAGTTTCAAGCTACAAATTATAACTTAATTTTTATCTTCAAGTTCAATATCTGACAGTCTAGTAGTACTGTACCTACATGAAGAATACTTTATTTTATTTTTGCACTTTACATATACTATGTACATACTAGTTTATAATATAAAGTGTGTACCTCCCAAGAACGCGCAATTTGATTGGTTGCTGAGCATGCATTATTATAATATGTTACATGTATAGATGCACAGAGTAGCGAAACAAAGCAGAAAGCCTGTTTAAAACTAGTTTTATATTAAATAAAGCGAATAGAAGATGACTGTCCATGCTTCTATACAAAAATAATGCACTTCTGAGATCTTGAAAGCTGATGAATGCACTCGTGTTCCGCTCGTGCATCCACTTGCACTCGCGTTCCGCTCGTGCATCCACTAGCAGCTTTCAAGACCTCAGCGTGCATTATGTTTGTATAGAAGCACAGAGAGTGATCTAGCTTCTATTAGTTAAATAAACTGTACATGCAAGCTTTCAGTGTTTATACAATGTACAGTATAGTGATGGGAAGTTATAAGCTAAATGTACATACATGTATATTGCATTGTAAATACTTTGTATGAGAAAGTTTGTGGATATACTGAACATTACTCTCTGGTCTTTGTGGTTTGTGATTAACAAATAGAACAGCTTTTTCCGTGCTCCGTTCAGTAATACAGCACGAAGGAAGTGACGAGAGCACGAAAGAAGTGTAGGGAGAGCACGAGCCGTGGCGAGTGCTCTCCACACTTCTTGAGTTCTCTCGGCACTTCCTGAGTGCTGTATTAGAGAGTTTTAGCAAACACGACGCGACGTGAGAACACGACGTTAGATGACGAATATATCACATTTGGCATTGCGTGACTACCGTGACAACGTCGCGACGTCAAGTTCACGACGCCATTTCACTTGTTTTCACGTCCTCTTCATGACGTTGAGCTTGCCAACGGTCGTTTCACAGTTATTCGTCAGCGCGCGCGCCGTCCTCTTTCACGTCGCGTCGTGTTTGCTAACTCTCTCTATTACAGAACGGAGCACGGAAAAAGCTGTTCTATCTGCTATTATATAGAAACTATGGATTTTTGATAAAAAATGAACAAGAATGGTGAAAAAATGGCAAAACAGTTGAGGATTCTGTTGTGTTTTTGAATAGCATTTTAGCGAGTGAAGTGCGTGCGCTACTGACGCCAGTTACGCCATCGAGCGCGCGCTTGGTTTGTTTTCTTCAGAATTTTGGATCAAACCAAACAAGCCGAAAAACAGTGTCATCAAACCGTGCTCCGTTCTCTGATACAGCACAGTTTTCAGCCAATCAGAGCGCACGGATTGACTTGACTATATAATAAATGTTTATAATCACAATTTGCCATCTTCAGATGTCACTCAGCAGAGAAAGGTCGAGGCTCACCAACTCTGCAAGCCGTCTGCCAAGGCTGCCACCTATCGCAGCACCAACTTCGCCCAATGACTCTAAACTTGATAACAGCAATTTGAGATCATACAGAAGAAGTGACCAGATGCAGGGCCTCCTTGCTAACATCCTGTATGTACATTGTGTATTGGTTTACAATATAAGTAGTCATGTTTATATAGTTAACCTAATTGAATGCACTATATGCCTGGTTATCAGGGTAATAGTAGAGAATCATGTACCAAGAAGCGTTGTCGGTCGTCTGTCGGCCAACTAGTTGACCAGCAACCTATCAACAGTCGGTCGACAACCTACCAACTGTCGGCCAAATGTACATGTATATAATTACACCGACTGTCGGCCGACGGATCAGTACGATTGTTATGTTATTTTGGGAATGTACAGTCGACTGACATTCTTTCTTGGTATGTGATTCTCTACTTTTACCAGATATCAGGGTTCTTAGTGAAGCTGGCAGCCAGTGGAATTCTGCCGTCCTCAAGACCAAAGCAGTGTGTCATCATTACCTACTAACCTGTTGAAGGTTTTGGGCTGATCTGTTTAACAATCTATTGAGAAGTGTCTCTGGATATTGTACATGTACATACGTTGTACATGATAAAGCTCCAAAATGTGTATAGCTCGTCGTTTTCTTATGAGTGATAAGTAGTTATGGTACAGTTCGTGCCATACGGTGACCGTGCTGTGATTGGTTGAGCAATGATTTTGCACGCTGTGATTGGTTGAATAGATATCTTCGATTCCGTACCGTGACCATAACGTTGTGCCATAGGTTTCTCACTCATATGAAAACAACTCTATATACGATACATGTACAAGTTTGAAATGTTACTATGGAACTGATATCAAGATGTATTGTATTGTGTAACCAAGGTATAAAAATGCAGAAGCAACTATGGAAGACACCACGGAGAGCCTGAATAGACGACCAGTACCTCCTGGTGAACCTGATCTACCCACCCAGGTAATACATTTGAATGCAGTTGCTAATAAAAATGACCCTTTGAGATGATCTACAAATATATTCTCTATTACAGTATTGCAAATACACATATTTTCAATGCATCTGCACAACTGTACATACATGTACAGTATGTACACCTGACACCCTAAACTACTAGCCTACTACTACATGTACATATTAGCCAATCAGAGAAATATTCAAGTACTACTGTATGCAAATACATGTTTGTACATTTATTTAAAGGTGATCACATTTGACTGGGAAATTGGTACAAAGTAAACATGTGCATTACCACAGGGAGCCCAATATTTTATCCTGCATGCTCTACCACATGAAGCCCATAAAATGATGCATATTATATACATTGTACATGTATGTACAAAACTGTTGAGACAGTTGTGCTTCAAGAGTGCTTAATATATGACTATTCTTCCATTAAAAACAATGAAAAATTATGTTCATACCAGATATCCCTCCTCCCCTCAGTACAATGTTGATTAATTAATAGACTTTCATGCCATACTCAAAACACTCAGACAAATGTATTTGGGCTGCCTGTATTCAGTATTACCTGCACTCTCACAGCATCATGAAGTTACACTGCATGTATTTGTTGACTTCCAATTTGAGAGAAATACATTTATCATATGACCCGTATGGCCCTGCTCGTGCGCTCTTACTAAAACCTTCGGAAAAGGTCACGTGATGGGGGCCGGATGGCTTAAATGCTCGAGCGGGCCGGAAAAACCCGTCCGGCCCTACTCGATGTTCACATCATTTGCCCGCGCTATATTTATTGGTTTTACAGGGGTTTTCATACCTTTTTGTAACAAAAAACTGTGGGTCATATGATAAAATGCTTATTGACTGAGTTACATGTAGGTCGGTCCGGACGGGAAAATATTTGGCTCTTGGTCATTTGTACGGACCTCGCTGCGCTCGTTCCGTACGGCATGACCTCGAGCCAAATATTTTCCCATCCGGCCCTCCCACTCAGTCAATAAGTACATAGTACTTTTTGTAATAATTAAATTATTCATAATCTCATTCAATTTCTTTTATACAGATGATGAGCAGTGAGAGAAGAATCAGGGTAAGATCTCGTTAGCACAATTAGATTTTAGCTGTAGTTCATTTAATTTTCCAATTTACATGTACATGTATGTCAATGAGTCGTGTACATGTACCAGTCGGTACATGCATTATTGAAATAAAATGAAATGAACTTGTTGTTCATAGTCTCCACAGCCATGATACTGCATGTATACATATAGCTTTATTAGGGACAACACAGGTTGTTAATGGGTAGACATGAGACTATAGAGTCATTTTCGTATGAGTGGGAAACCTACGGTACCGTGAGTCTCAAATGGCTTAATTACTTTCTGAACCACGTCAAAAAGTGAGCAGATGCATCTCATCCAATCAAACTCGTTCAATATGGCAAGATGCGGTGACGGTGCGGTAACTTTCCCACTCATACGAAAACGACTCTATTCATATGATGTACATGTTCAAAATGTGAGATCTTGATAAATCCTAACCTATAAATAGCCCACTCTTTGATGAAGCCTTGAGCCTGTTTGTATTGCAGCTGAATTACCAGTACTTAAAGAGGTGTGTACAAGAAGGTCCCGTAACACCCATGGCCCAAGAATGGTGGGACGCTATCCTGACTATGATCCCAGCTAGGTTAGTCCAATCACCATGGTTACAGACATACATCAAAGAACTTTATGACGAAGTCAAGAAAGAGTATGAAGCTAGTATCAAGAAGTCTATGGGTAGGTGAATGATTTTTACAAACTACATTGTATTAATGAAGGAATAGAAAACAAGTGTGTGTACTATGTGCAGTTTTATAGCATGCAGGGACTGATCAGAACATGACAGAAGAGTTCAAATCGAGAATACGCGTCGTGTGCTTCTCAACACTTCTCGAGTGTTCTGATCAGTCCCCAAGTGCTAATAAATCTGCACATACATGTAGCACAGCAGACAAGTTTTCTATTTCTTTTATAAAATACAATTACGATTTTAAGGCAAGTTTTCAATTTTGTTTGTTAAAAAAAATGTCGGGATATGCATCCATTGGCCAATCAGAGCGAGCATTATATATATCATCTATAGTTATTTTATATAATGGTTTATAAATTTAATAATTACAGCATTTAAATTTTAAAGCCTTGCATTCATTGTGTACAATGTACATGCTATTATGTACATGTCATGTGTACAGTACATGACGTACACTGTACATGTAGGTTTCAAACTGATCACACTTACTTTATTTATATGGTGATGATTTTTCAGTGCAACATATTCTTGTGAAGCCCAAAGTCAAAGGGGTGGAAGGTGATGAAGATTTGCCAGAGGAGATGTTGTAAGTATTAATTTTTGAAATGTGTAGGCCATGACCTATGTAGGTACTGGTAGTCAGTAGACAAGGGTTTTCGAGTACATAGTTACATTATTTTACAGTACATGTAAAAAGGTTAGTGAGTCAGCTACAGTACATGTACGTACTTGTACAGTGTATTTCAGTGTCAATATATTTAATGTGAATTTAATCTTATTGTACTGACATTTATGGACTTCGTTTTCAGGGGTTTGGACTTTTCTAGCCCATGGAGAGACAGTTTCAATGCTGCTCGAGATGCCATCAGATACAATCTGCACATTCTGCACCCATCCATGCAGACCATACTGGGTATATGTCAAAGTAAGAACTATGCATCGATGCTTATTACAGATCAGTCAGGCCTAAGGTAAGAAACATAGATCAACTTTATGATAACATGTATAAAATATTGTACATAATTATACAACTGTAAATTATAAATAAAATGTGTGAAACGTTTTTATTGGCAATAAAGCAAATATAAAATTTTAGTTGCAGTGCATGCACTACTGATGCCATCATCACGCCATTGAGCATGCACTCAGGGTTTGTTTTCTTCAGAATTTTGGTCTTTCCCTATACAAACAACAGAGCCGAAAAATGACATCATCAAACCGTTCTCTGACGGAGCACAGTTTTCAGCCAATCAGAACTGCATGTAGAGAGATGACTGTATACATGTACACTATAATAATCTGCAATGAGACTCTATTTAAGTACATGTATGATTGACGGAAAACTTACCAGTTGCAACTTTGCTCTTTGGTAGTCATGTAGTAATGTACATTTGTAAAGAGTGGAATTATAAAGTTTATGTAGCTTTTAATTTGAGTGTGGCTAAATGTTGGATACACTGAATGTACCTTACAGAAATCAAGGACCTATAGAGTGTGAGCACTTGAAGAATAATGTTACCTTGGATTGTGAGAAGACTGAAGAAAGACTCATGCACAGGTACATACATCATGTGACTGTATTCAATACTGTTCTACCATTCAGTCACTTTCCCAATATCCTCTTGCATTTATACTTTTATATTCAGGGGTGGATTTAGGGTGTGGTGAAGGAGGTGAATACCTTTTTTGCCACATAAAAGTTGGCTGAACGCCCCCCCCCCCCCCCCCCCTTTACAAAATCCCCCCCCCCCTTTGGAAATTCGAATACCTTTTTTGCCAAAAAATATATTTACATAAAAGTTGGCTGAACGCAAAATCTCCTCCCCCCCCTTTGCAAAATCTACTCCTCCTTTGCAAAACTCTCCCTTTGCCCTTCCCCCTTTGCAAAATCTCCCCTTTGCCCCCTCCCTTTGCAAAATCTACTTCCTCCCTTTGCAAAATCTACTTCCTCCCTTTGCAAAATCTACTTCCTCCCTTTGCAAAATCAAAAAATCTACTTCCTCCCTTTGCAAAATCTACTTCCTCCCTTTACCTACTTTCCCTTTGCAAAATCTACTTCCTCCCTTTGCAAAATCTACTTCCTCCCTTTGCAAAAAAATCTACAAAATCTTCCCCCCCCCTCCCTTTGCAAAATCTACTTCCTCCCTTTGCAAAATCTACTTCCTCCCTTTGCAAAATCTACTTCCTCCCTTTGCAAAATCTACTTTGCCTCCCTTTTTGCAAAATCTACTTCCTCCCTTTGCAAAATCTACTTCCTCCCTTTGCAAAATCTACTTCCTCCCTTTGCAAAATCTACTTCCTCCCTTTGCAAAATCTACTTCCTACCCCCCTTTGCAAAATCTACAAAATTCTTCCTCCCTTTGCAAAATCTAAAATCTTCCTCCCTTTGCAAAATCTACTTCCCCCTTTACAAAATCTCTTCCTCCCCCCTTTGCAAAAAATCTACTTCCTCCCTTTGCAAAATCTACTTCCTCCCTTTGCAAAATCTACTTCCTCCTTTGCAAAATCTACTTCCTCCCTTTGCAAAATCTACTTCCTCCCTCCCCCTCCCTTTACAAAATCTACTTCCTCCCTTTGCAAAATCTACTTCCTCCCCTCCCTTTACAAAATCTACTTCCTCTCCTTTGCAAAATCTACTTCAAAATCTCCCTTTTGCAAAATCTACTTCCTCCCTTTGCAAAATCTTCCTCCCTTTGCAAAATCTACTCCCCTCCAAAATCTACTTCCTTTACAAAATCTCCTCCCCCCTTTGCAAAATCTACTTCCCCTTTGCAAAATCTACTTCCTCCCCCCTTTGCAAAATCTAAAATCTTCCTCCCTTTGCAAAATCTCTCCTTTGCAAAATCTCCTCCCCCCTTTGCAAAATCAAAAAATCTACCTTCCTCCCCCTTTGCAAAATCTACTTCCTCCCTTTACAAAATCTACCCTCCCTCCCTTGCAAAATCTACTGCAAAATCTACTTCCTCCCTTTGCAAAATCTACTTCCTCCCTTTGCAAAATCTACTTCCTCCCTTTGCAAAATCTACTTCCTCCCTTTGCAAAATCTACTTCCTCCCTTTGCAAAAATCTCCTCCCTTTGCCTACTTCCTTTTACAAAATCTCTTCCTCCCAAAATCTACTTCCTCCCTTTGCAAAATCTACTTCCTCCCTTTGCAAAATCTACTTTGCCTCCCTTTTACAAAATCAAAATCTACTTCCCCCCTTTACAAAATCTACTTTACAAAATCTACTTCCTCCCAAAATTTGCAAAAAATCTACTTCCTCCCTTTGCAAAATCTAAAATCTACTTCCTCCCTTTGCAAAATCTACTTCCTCCCTTTGCAAAATCTACTTCCTCCCTTTGCAAAAATCTACTTTGCAAAATCTCCTCTTTCTCCTCCCCCCTTTGCAAAATCCTACTTCAAAATCTCCCTTTGCAAAAATCTACTTCCTCCCCTTTGCAAAATCTACTTCCTCCCTTTTGCAAAATCTACTTCCTCCCTTTGCAAAATCTACTTCCTCCCTTTGCAAAATCTACTTCCTCCTTCTTTTTGCAAAATCTACTTCCTCCCTTTGCAAAAAAATCTACTCCCCCAAAATCTTTACAAAATCTACTTCCCTCCCTTTACAAAATCTACTTCCCCTCCCTTCCTTTTGCAAAATCTAACAAAATCTCTTCCTCCCCCCTTTGCAAAAATCTACTTCCTCCCTTTGCAAAATCTACTTCCTCCCTTTACAAAATCTACTTCCTCCCTTTGCAAAATCTACTTCCTCCCTTTCCAAAATCTACTTCCTCCCTTTACAAAATCTACTTCCTCCCTTTGCAAAATCTACTTCCTCCCTTTGCAAAATCTACTTCCTCCCTTTGCAAAATTTTCCTCCCTCTACAAAATCTACTTCCTCCCTTTGCAAAATCTACTTCCTCCCTTTGCAAAATCTACTTCCTCCCTTTACAAAATCTCTGGATCCGCCCCCTTTACAAAATGATATATTTCCTCCCTTTAATGAAGCAAAATCTAGAAAATCTCTGACTGTATACTTTAATGAAGCCTAGAATTGTATTTTAGGTTTATTCTATCCAAATCTTGGGTGGAGAGCCTTGAGTGAGTTGCAGGGGACTTCGTGTGCTATTGCTTTTTCACCTGCCTTTTTGCAAATTGAAAAATTAATAATACAAATAAATAAAATTAATGTACTATTTTTTATTTCCAAGTTGGTTTCCAGAGGTTGTGAATGTGTTTATTGATAAGAACATGTTGAAACACCTCAGCCCAAGTCAAATGGATGCATTTTACAATAGTGTCTCAGTCCTCATTTCAAACCAGGTAAGGATCCAATAGTCCATGCGCAACCATTATATCACTTCTTACAACATTCTATATTCTATACTGTCACCCAACACTCATCTCACTAGTGGGGACACGACTCTCACACTTCTTACTACATTCTATATTCTATTCACCCAACACTCATCTCACTAGTGGGGACACGACTCTTACACACACTTCTTACTACATTCTATATTCTATACTGTCACCCAACACTCATCTCACTAGAGAGATTTAGCAAACACGACGCGACGTGAAAGAGGACGGCGCGCGCGCTGACGAATAACTGTGAAACGACCGTTGGCGTCCTCAACGTCATGAAGAGGACGTGAAAACAAGTGAAATGGCGTCGTGAATTTGACGTCGCAAAGTTGTCACGGTAGTCACGCAATGACCAAATGTGATATATTCATCATAGAACGTCGCGTTCTCACGTCGCGTCGTGTTTGCTAAATCTCTCTAATAGTGTGGACACGACTCTCACACACACTTCTTACTACATTCTATATTCTGTACACCCAACACTCATTTCACTAATAGATACTAGCGGTTAAACTACATGTAGTAGAGACTGTGCCAGTGTAATAACAGTCAACAAGTGTGTAGAATGAAACTTAGACACCATGTAAAAAAAGGCACTACATTATTTTACTGACATTTTCGGACATTAGTCCTAAATCGTCAGAGTAAAAAGAGCTACATGTAACGTCCGAAACATATTCAGCAAATTTAGTGCCTTTTCGACACAGTGTCAAAGTTTTACTCTACAGATTTGTTACTCATATCACTAGTTCGTTGTGATTACATGTTACCTGATTTCCCTGGATTTCAAAATGTTTTCTCGAGACAATTGAAGGGATCCCTGCAAGAACAATGTAAGTTATCTCTGATCAAAATCTAAATTCCTCTCAAGATTCTTTGAATTTCAAAGGAGAATTTGGGTTTTGATCACAAGTCACTTACTCCGTTCTTGCAGGGAACCCTTCAATTTGTGTGACACTGGTGCATAATGAATATCAAGGGTGGGGTTTGGGTGAATGGAATACTGAATCACATGACACTTGAATGATTTATTTTAGCTGAATGATTTGATAACAAGGACCATAGCTGCTTGGAAGAATCTCTTTGCCGAGGAGAATAAGAATGTTTTACCAGTGTTTAAAATGGAATTGATTCTTGATGACGATGATAACATGCAATTCTACCCAGTCTTAAGTGACGTGGAAGGAGCTGTTCTACAAGTTGTCGACACAGTTGCCAGTACAATGCAAAGTGTTCCAACTGTTCAGGTACATGTACTCTAAAGTTCTCTCTTCCATTTCGTATTTCACTTCCATTTCCTTTTCATTTCCCACTGTCTCATTTTTCTCCTTTTCAACTTTCATTCTTCCTTCCTTTCTTGGACCTCGTTTCATTTACCACACATGTATTCATTTATGGCCTTTACATTTTCATTGTCATTTTTCTAGTCGTGGCTGGCTGGTGGGAATACAGTCAATCATGTTGAAGCTAAAGTAGATGAAGCAGTTCTACAGCAGTGTAATGTGTTTTTAAAAGAAGCTGTCAAGCAAAACCTGGAACAGCCACTTGAATACCTGCACTCATTTGGTAAGCGATGCTACTACATTGTAGGTGGGGTCAGGGAGACTCCTCCATGTACATCCATGTACTTCAACGATCACAAAACAAAAGGAATGTTAGAACTTGTTGGATCAAAAGTTTGAAGCGTTTCAAATCTCGCCCATCCAACACAGTGTGCAAATTTAAATGCTCCTAGCATATTGGGAACATTTGCACAGGCCTTTAGAATGGCAGTTTCTTTCATGTCTCATTTCAAATTACCATCAATTATATTAATTTTGTTTTTTTTGATTTTTTGTTTTTTTTGTTTTTTGTTTTTGTTTTTTGTTTTTTAGTTTTTTGTTTGTTTTTTGTTTTATATAAATTAAATTATATTCATTCATTAATAAAGTGACAAAGTTTCACGAAAAAGTCTTCATTGTACATGTACTAACTTGCTGCTCTGTTTCCACACAGAAAAATATAACGATCTGGTTTCTGGCGAAGCAAGGAAAATGATCAATGAATTTATGACAACTGAGCATTCCTTTGAGGAGTACATTCAGGTATGTCGAGTTAATTAACACATTGGACACGTAGCTAACGTAGGCTGAGAAGGGGAATATTGCATATCATGGGATTGAAGAGGAGAATGTCAGGGAGGTATACCCAGGGGTGTTCTTCAAGGTAAAAAGAGTAAGGGTGATTGTTGGAAAATACCCTAAAAAAATACCCTAAAAATACCCTAAAAATATCCAAAAAATACCCTAAGAATACCCTAAAAAACCTAAAAATACCCTAAGAATACCCTAAAAATACCCTAAAAATACCCTCAAAATAACCTAAAAATAACCTAAAAATAACCTAAAAATAACCTAAAAATAACCTAAAAAATACCAAACCGTTAACAATTTCGCACCCTAAACAATTCTCATGGTCTACAAATCACCCTAAAATACTATCGGGTCCCATACTGCTATCCAAGAAGGAATGCGCCTGCTCTTTTAAAAACATGGATTTGGCTTGACCAATCCCTAAAAAATACCTGATCGCCGATTAATAAGATGATGATCACCCCTACCAGCCGAACTAATAGGAAGAGGTGTGTCTCGAGTACGTTTCTTTTGGTGGCTTACAATGTAAGTCAGTAGAGGTCATTACACTGTATAGCCATCAGCGTTTCAAAGAATATTGAACTATGACATGTAAGAATTTGATAGCATCCATAGGACCCATAGCATGACCTTGTAACTCTTCATTATCAGGAAATTGACCGATATCGTACCTTGGCGCGTGAAATCAACGGCTTACCTACCATAGCATACTTTAACATGGTACAACTCTACTGTGATGACCTCAAGAGAGGCCTCGCTAGCAAAGCTAACAAATTTGCCGACGAACTGCTAAGTAAATTAGCCGAAGAACATCGATCAGAGAACAAGCGAATCATTGCTGAGTACGAGTCGATTAAGGAGAAAGCCCTACAAAGACCTGAAGACACCAAAGAGATGATTGAACTACAGAAGTTCATTCAAGAAGCAAAGACTAAAGGGCTTATCAAACTTGACAATGATATCAAGGTGAGTGATGATGATGCTGATGATGGTGATGTTAACAATGGTAGTGGAGCGGATGTGGTGTTAGTAATGATGATGGAGTATGATGATGGTGATGACATTAATGATGATACTGATGATGGTGGTGATGGTGAGTGATAATAATACGTCTGATGTTAACAATGGTAGAAGGGGATGTGGTGTTCAGGTATTGATGATGGAGTATGATGATGGTGATGACATTAATGATGATACTGATGATGGTGGTGATGGTGAGTGATAATAATACGTCTGATGTTAACGATGGTAGAGGGGGATGTGGTGTTCAGGTATTGATGATGGAGTATGATGATGGTGATGACATTAATGATGATACTGATGATGGTGGTGATGGTGAGTGATAATAATATGTCTGATGTTAACAATGGTAGTGGAGCGGATGTGGTGTTACTACTGATGATGGAGTATGATGATGGTGATGACATTAATGATGATACTGATGATGGTGGTGATGGTGAGTGATAATAAATAAATACGTCTGATGTTAACAATGGTAGAAGGGGATGTGGTGTTAGTAATGATGATGGAGTATGATGATGGTGATGACATTAATGATGATACTGATGATGATGGTGATGGTGAGTGATAATAATACGTCTGATGTTAACAATGGTAGAGGGGAATGTGGTGTTCAGGTATTGATGATGGAGTATGATGATGGTGATGACATTAATGTTGATGATGATGATGTTGTGAAGGTGTTTGTGATGATGGAGTATGATGATGGTGATTACACGAAGATCGGGCATGATGATTGCGATGTGGCAATGTTGGTAGTGAAAAGCGCAAAATGTTGTTTACTTTTTTAAGTTGGTGATGTGGTCCAAAAGGATGAAAGAGGATGACCAAATGAAATGATAACCACGTGTACCCATCTAAACATTTCTATTATTACTATGTGTTACAGGAATCGTTCAACAGACTGTCTTTTCTACTCGACGTATTCACCTTTACTGCAGAAGACATGGAGCTCAATTCTGTAGTACTGAATTGGCCAAAGGCCATCGACCCTATATTTGACCAGAATGACGATGTACGAATGACGATATGATACTTATTTACATACACACTCCTTGACCTATAGAGTCGTGTTCGCGTATGAGTGGGACAGTTACGGTACCGTGCCGTATTGAAAGAGTTTGATTGGATGAGATGCATCTGCATACTTTTTGATTGGTTCAGAAAGGAAGCCATTTGAGTGTCACGGTACCGTAGGTTTATCTGCATACTTTTTGATTGGTTCAGAAAGGAAGCCATTTGAGTGTCACGGTACCGTAGGTTTATCTGCATACTTTTTGATTGGTTCAGAAAGGAAGCCATTTGAGTGTCACGGTACCGTAGGTTTATCTGCATGCTTTTTGATTGGTTCAGAAAGGAAGCCATTTCAGTGTCACGGTACCGTAGGTTTCCCACTCGTACGAAAACGACTCTATTCAAAACTAATAACGTTATAACGTATTATGTTTGGGTTTAGCTTATGCTTCTAATTGAAAAATGAGTGTATAAGCCTAACAGGACTTACCATTCATTTGCTTCATTCAACTGTAGATCGTTGCTGTTGCACAGAAGAAGAACGAGAGTGCATTGCTTGAAAAGCGAGAAAAGGTCATGCTAGAGTTGTCGAAACTCAACAGGTAACAGTATTGCAGATCGAAATTTTTTGCATTTCCCATTTTGATTTCATCTTTTCCCATTTCCCATTTTGCTTCCATCTTTTCCCATTTTGCTTCTATCTTTTCCCATTTCCCATTTTGCTTCCATATTTCCCCATTATTCAATGCAACATGTGTCTTCCACATTAACTCAATACCTGGCATGGATTGAACATACAAAGCAATATGTCTAAGAGTGTTGGAAAAGACTTGAACCGAATATCCACCTTTGTTACTGTCTTGTCCCCAGTCATATTCTGGCTCCCGATGCCACAGGGGGCCCAAACTAATAGCTCTTCTATTTTCTGCAGGCGCGTAGAAGAATTCAAAGAATGTGGTGATTTGGACATGATGACTCAATACATGAAAGACGTGCAATCCTTGCAAAAGAAGCTTGGCGAGTTGGTAGAGACTATTGGTTTTATTAACGAGGTAGGACTAACAATACAACACGCAAACATAAGCGCTAGCATGCTTGCGTCGCTGTACTTGCGCTTATGCTTGCGTCGCTTGTGAAAAACATTATTTAGTCAGTCTATATTTTGCGTAAAAACTATGTCGAGACAAAGCGAAATTACTTGAAATTGAACTTCTCTAATATGGCATTCGTTAAGTCATTGACCTTAAAATATTACTATTATTAAAAAATGCCATCCAAGTACTCCTTTTGCCCGCTTTAAAACATTACACCCTTGCGGCCGGTCTTGTTTTTATACGTTTAAAAACATACTAGTATTTATGCAATACAATTTGTTGTTGTTGTTGTTTAAAGGAGGAAGACTTGTTCAAGTGGGAGCGTACCGATTACCCTGAGGTGGAAGCCATCACCAAGTCTATAGAACCGTACCAGAAACTCTTCTCCGTGGTGGTCAAGTGGCAAAAGGTTGAGAAGAAATGGATGGACGGTGCTTTTCTGGAACTGAATGCAGAATCCACTGAAGCTGAAGTAATTGTTTATATCGGATTAGTTATAGGAAATCAAATTGGAATAACAATCTGGAAAAAAATTAGTACTACTTAAAACGTACATAATATTTCTGTATTTCGCTAAAGTCGAGCCTCCCCACAACGACCACCTTGGGACGACATTTTGTGGCCATTGTGTAGAGGTGGCCGTTGGTCGTTACAGAGAGGTGGCCGTTGGTCGTTATAGAGAGGTGGCCATTGGTCGTTACAGAGAGGTGGCCGTTGGTCGTTACAGAGAGGTGGCCGTTGGTCGTCACAGAAAGGTGGCCGTTGGTCGTTATAGAGAGTTGGTCGTTATAGAGAGGTGGCCATTGGTCGTCACAGAGAGGTGGCCGTTGGTCGTTACAGAGAGGTGGCCGTTGGTCGTTATAGAGAGGTGGCCATTGGTCGTCACAGAGAGGTGGCCGTTGGTCGTTACAGAGGTGGCCGTTGGTCGTTACAGAGAGGTGGCCGTTGGTCGTTACAGAGAGGTGGCCGTTGGTCGTTATAGAGAGGTGGCCGTTGGTCGATACAGAGAGGTGGCCATTGGTCGTTACAGAGAGGTGGCCGTTGGTCGTTACAGAGAGGTGGCCGTTGTGGGGAGATTTTAAAAACGATTAAATGTATGGGCTGGCTGTTGCCCTGGACAGAATACCCTGGCCGTTATAGAGAGGTGGCCGTTAGTAGGGGTCCTACTGTATTAATTTTTCTTGCATTAATTCCATTTATTTCTTCATATTTGTTTCAAAATCAAACCAAGCAAACCTTGACTTGTTAATTTTCGTACCGTTTCGTACCGTTATTTCGATTATTGTTTACGGGTGATTGTGTCTTTTAGGTTGAAGATTTTGGTCGCGAAATGTACAAGAATGTGAAGATCTTCCAAGTGATGAAAAAGGATGCAGAGAAAGAGAAGAAGGCTGCAAGCCGTCGTATCAAAGACTCTAAGGATAAGGACGAAGAAAAAGTAGAACTCGCCGCAGTGAAAGTAGCACAAACAGTACAACAACAGATAAGAGACTTCAAGGTAGGAATCTACACTTGTTGTTGTTGTTGTTGTGGTGGTGGTGGCGGCGGCGGCGGCAGCAGCAGTAGTAGCAGTAGTAGTAGTAGTAATAGTCGTAGTAGTAGTAGTAGTAGTGCTGTAGTAGTAGTAGTAGTAGTGGTAGTGGTAGTAGTAATAGTAGTAGTAGTAGTTTCAAGTTTATTACAAAAGACAACAATTAGGAGTAGGAGTAGGAGTAGGAGTAGGAGTAGGAGTAGAAGTAGGAGGGTCAGGAGGAGCAGCAGCAGCAGTAGCAGCAGTAGTAGTAGTAGTAGTTGTAGTAGTTGTTGTTATTGTAGTTGTTGCTGTTGTCAGTAATCAGTGGCGGATCCAGGGGTGGTTCTATGGAACCCCCCTTTGTGAAGCCGATCATGTTCTCTACACTAACTAGAATGAAATTGAAATTATGGTTTGTCCTTAAAATGCAAGAAGTAGCGTTTCTGGAACCCCCCTTTTTTAAATCCTGGATTTGCCACTGGTAATTGTTGTACCGTTGCTGATGACGATGATGGCGATGTTGATGATGTTGATGATGTTGCTGATTATGATGCTGATGATAATGTTGTCGCTGATGGTGAAGTTGATGTTGTTGTATTACTTCTATCGATATAGTTGTTACGTACATACATACATACATATACTTTATTTCACGTGGGGTGGCAAATTCAGTGAGTACAAACAAACTGGTTTCCAATTTGGCCCACAACAAAAATGATTTAGATTTTTTTTTTACAAATTTGAGAAAATTATATATTATGTTTTACAGTAGTATATAGTTGGCTAACCAGCCATTCATTACTAGGAACACATCCCTGTCATTGGTATCATGTGTAACCCTGGTATTCGTACTCGTCACTGGAAGGCCATGTCGGACATTGTTGGTTTTGACGTCACGCCTGACTCGGGCTCAACGCTCCGCAAAGTGCTCAAATTCAATCTGGGGCCATTTTTGGACGAGCTTGAAGGAATAAGTGGCGGTGCTAGCAAGGTATGTACTGAAGATAATCATTGACTGCACCGTATTCCTTGTTCAGATTTTTGTTGCATTGGGGGGGTTGGGGGGAGGGGAGGGGAGGGGGGTGCATATTATTACGCAAGGTGGAGGGGTGGCAAGCTTTTGGAGGAGGGAGTTTCCGTTGCTTCTGGAAGCCTTGTAGAGGGGAGAAGGAGGGTTATGAATTTCGTGACAAACTTATGGGAAGGGTGTTATGTGAAACTAATATAATGATAGGCATTGTAAAATGTTTCAAGTATCATGCCGAAATGTGGAAAATATTATGAGCTCATACCTTGTAATTCTACTAACCCCCTCCCCCTAGTGTAATAAATAAAAAAACTTCCAAAATTCGATTTGTCCGAAATGTCGAAGGCAATTCATTACACAGTGATGTGATTATTCGTATGTATTTTTGTAGGAATTCTCATTAGAAAGAGCAATGTTACGCATGGAAGAAGAATGGGATACTGTAATATTTAACACTACACTGTATCGTGATACTGGAGTATCCATACTTGCTGCTGTAGACGAGATCCAGACCACACTAGACGACCAGATCGTCAAGACACAAACAATGAGAGGATCACCCTTCATTAAACCATTCGAAACTGAAATCAAAGTAAGTTGTGACTCGATACTATATTTGTGTGTGCGGTCTTGTAGGACGCGCACATGCAGGGAGTCCCGTGTTGCGCGCGCTCTACCACAGGAAACCCATCATAAAAAAAGGCGCGCGCATACAAATATATTTTTCTTTATTATAAGTAGCCTCAGAAGAAATGGTTGTGCTGCCTGTGGTTGTGACTGTTTTTATTACTGAAGAAGTTAAAGACCCTGACGTAACGGAATCGTTTGTCATTGAAGTTGTATGTTGAAACCTTGACTGAATATGGAAACTGTCTTGTAAACATAATCAATTGATTTTACAGATAAATTTACTATGCGATTTTGTGTTAATAAATCACTTGATGATTGTGGAAATTTTGACGTTAATTGAACGGATGAGAGTCTGAGAGAAATTTCCACATTTATAATACAGTCCACAAAATGTCTCGATTCTGATTGGACAAAAGGAGTTCAATTAATCGTACTCCGTAGTAGTACCAATTACATTTTTCACTGTTTTACTGTGGGGTTTTTTTACATTTTTTTTTGCTATGAAAAACCTGTTGTTGACTGTATTATAAATTAAAAAATCGCACGATTTTCGCCTACAATTCGTAATTGCACGAGCCTTATTATCTCATGACAATTGTACTTTCTTCCAGGCTTGGGAGGAGAGATTACTGAAAATGCAAGAGATCATCGACGAATGGCTCAAGGTACAAGCACAGTGGCTGTATCTAGAGCCTATCTTCAGCTCGGAAGACATCATGCAACAAATGCCTGAAGAAGGCAGAAAGTTTAAGACGGTCGATAGGAACTGGAGAGATATAATGAGCTTCGTTACGAAAGATCCAAAGGTATAAATCCAAAGTACAGCATTAAGCGGTCGAACCTTTATTAAGCGACCACCATTGGGGGGTCGCTTAATGGAGGGTGGCCTCAAAATGTAGGGTTATGACATATAAAGTGTTCAAACACAACATGTTCGGTATATTGACAAATGACCGTTAAATAAAGAGTGAACGCTTGGTAGTCAAAAAAGGGAGTTTTCGAGGAATTTGTAGCGATAGGGCTACCTGTGTAGTGCATCTGACCGGGAGAGACTAAAACGAGTGTTCGCATTACCCGATTATTTGCGATGATACAAGATGGTGCGCTACACTGAAGCTCCTCTGCTTTATTGAATGGAGGATTTCTTGACAGCATCATATTTTTCCTTGGAATGATTCCATAAGTCGGTCCCAGTTCGCTCACTGTCGATCCTATGAGCGATCACCTAAGGGAAATGAGCGAAAACAGCGACTTATGGTCTAATATTTCCTGGACCGTTTGTAGTAATGTGGTAATGTTTTGTAGGTCCTTCACGCTACTTCCATGGCTGGTATGTATGACCGCCTAAAGGACAGTAATGGCCTGCTTGATGAAATCAATAAGGGACTGAACGCTTACCTGGAAAAGAAACGACTGTTTTTCTCAAGGTTTGTTTACGAGTTTTTTTTTGCACTGTTTTGATCTGAAAGTTTAATCAAGTCCAGCAAATACGAAATTTCGATGATAAACTTTCTTGTAATGGTGCTAAAGACAGCGACGGTGAAGATGACGAGGGTAATGATGATGATGAGGGAGATGATGATGGTGGCGGTGGGATATGATTTGACGGATTTCGTCAGTGTTACGCGATCGCTTATCTGCTTCTCCTTATTCGGGAATATGTGGCATGAAAAATACGATTGGTGATGGCAATGATGATGATAGCGATATAGACTGGTGACGATGATGACTGGTGATGATGATGATGATGATTAACTAGATAACTGGTGATGATACTGGTGGTGGTAATAAATGATAGCGATGAAAACTGATGATTGGTGGTGATGATGATGACGATGACTGGTGATGATCAAAGCGATAATGACTGGTGGTGGTAATGAATGATAGCGATAATGACTGGTGATGATCATAGCGATAATGACTGGTGGTGGTAATGAATGATAGCGATAATGACTTGTGATGATCATAGCGATAATGACTGGTGGTGGTGATGATGATGACGATGACTGGTGATGATCAAAGCGATGATGAAATCATTTGGTGGAATGGTAATGAATGATAGCGATAATGACTGGTGATGATCATAGCGATAATGACTGGTGGTGGTAATGAATGATAGCGATAATGACTGGTGATGATCATAGCGATAATGACTGGTGGTGGTAATGAATGATAGCGATAATGACTGGTGATGATCATAGCGATAATGACTGGTGGTGGTAATGAATGATAGCGATAATGACTGGGTGGTAATGAATGATGATCATCAGCGATAATGACTGGTGGTGGTAATGAATGATAGCGATAATGACTGGTGATGATCATAGCGATAATGACTGGTGGTGGTAATGAATGATAATGACTGGTGGTGGTAATGAATGATAGCGATAATGACTGGTGATGATCATAGCGATAATGACTGGTGGTGATAGCGATAATGACTGGTGATGATAGCGATAATGACTGGTGGTGGTAATGAATGATCATAGCGATAATGACTGATCATAGCGATGGTGGTGGTAATGAATGATAGCGATAATGACTGGTGATGATCATAGCGATAATGACTGGTGGTGGTAATGAATGATAGCGATAATGACTGGTGATGATCATAGCGATAATGACTGGTGGTGGTAATGAATGATAGCGATATGATCATAGCGATAATGACTGGTGGTGGTAATGAATGATAGCGATAATGACTGGTGATGATCATAGCGATAATGACTGGTGGTGGTAATGAATGATAGCGATAATGACTGGTGATGATCATAGCGATCATGACTGGTGGTGGTAATGAATGATAGCGATGATGACTGGTGATGATGATGACTGGTGATAATCATAGCGATGATTGGTGACGACGATGATGACTGGTGGTGGTATTGATGATGATGATGATGATAGCGATGATGATAGCCAGTGATTTTACTCATCCAGTGGTGATGTTTCAATTTTTCTATTCTATGGCAGGTTCTTTTTCCTGTCAAACGACGAGATGCTTGAGATCCTATCAGAAACCAAAGACCCTTACCGTGTACAACCACATCTGAAAAAGTGTTTCGAGGGCATCGCTAAGCTAGAATTCACTCCATCACTTGACATAACCAGTATGTTTAGCAGCGAAGGTGAAAAGGTGGGTCTCTTTATGCACATGCATCTACAGTCAGATAGAGTACGGGAAGGGATAGAGTCGAGCGGTGCTTCCATTCTTTTGCTTTTACTACCTCCCCACCTCCCCCTTGAGTGAAACGTTCGACAGAAGGCCCCTGGGTTTCCAAGGAATGTAATAACTTGAATAACAGGCTCTAATGAAGGGGTGAATATAATGGAATAGAATGGAATGGAATGGAATAGAATGGAATAGAATGGAATAGAATGGAATAGAATGGAATAGAATGGAATGAATGGAATGGAATGGAATGGAATGGAATGAATGAAATGGAATGAATGGAATGGAATGGAATGGAATGAAATAGAATGGAATGGAGGAATGGAATGGAATGGAATGGAATGGAATAGAATGGAATAGAATATAGAATGGAATAGAATGGAATAGAATGGAATAGAATGGAATAGAATGGAATAGAATGGAATAGAATGGAATAGAATGGAATAGAATGGAATAGAATGGAATAGAATGGAATGGAATGGAATGGAATGGAATAGAATGGAATAGAATAGAATAGAATGGAATGGAATGGAATAGAATGGAATGGAATAGAATGGAATAGAATGGAATAGAATAGAATAGAATGGAAATGGAATGGAATAGAATGGAATAGAATAGAATGGAATAGAATGAATAGAATGGAATGGAATGGAATGAATGGAATATAATATAGAATGGAATAGAATATAGAATGGAATAGAATGGAATAGAATGGAATAGAATGGAATAGAATGGAATAGAATGGAATAGAATGGAATGGAATGGAATGGAATAGAATATAGAATGGAATAGAATGGAATAGAATGGAATAGAATGGAATGGAATAGAATGGAATGGAATGGAATAGAATGGAATAGAATGGAATAGAATGGAATAGAATGGAATAGAATGGAATGGAATGGAATGGAATAGAATATAGAATGGAATAGAATGGAATAGAATGGAATAGAATGGAATGGAATAATGGAATAGAATGGAATAGAATGGAATGGAATGGAATGGAATGGAATGGAATGGAATAGAATGGAATAGAATGGAATAGAATGGAATGGAATGGAATGGAATAGAATGGAATAGAATAGAATGGAATATAGAATAGAATGGAATAGAATGGAATAGAATGGAATAGAATAGAATGGAATAGAATAGAATGGAATAGAATATAGAATGGAATGGAATAGAATGGAATGGAATAGAATTTAAGAATGGAATGGAATAGAATGGAATAGAATTTAAGAATGGAATAGAATGGAATGGAATAGAATATAGAATGGAATAGAATGGAATAGAATGGAATAGAATGGAATAGAATGGAATAGAATGGAATAGAATGGAATAGAATGGAATAGAATGGAATAGAATGGAATAGAATGGAATGGAATGGAATAGAATGGAATAGAATGGAATGGAATAGAATGGAATGGAATAGAATGGAATGGAATAGAATGGAATGGAATGGAATGGAATAGAATGGAATAGAATAGAATGGAATATAGAATAGAATGGAATAGAATAGAATGGAATAGAATAGAATGGAATAGAATATAGAATGGAATGGAATAGAATGGAATGGAATAGAATTTAAGAATGGAATAGAATGGAATAGAATGGAATAGAATGGAATAGAATGGAATAGAATTTAAGAATGGAATAGAATGGAATAGAATGGAATGGAATAGAATGGAATGGAATGGAATAGAATTTAATGGATAGGAATAGAATAAGAATAGGCTTGGCTAGGCTCATGAATACGACAAGTGATAATACTAGAATAATTAGATAAATATCTAAACGAGAAAAAATGGTCGAGAGAGAGAAAGAGAGAGAGAGAGAGATCCCGATACTTACGTTATACGCGACCTAAAAGATAAACAGTCACGTCAAGTAGAAATTATTGTAGGATTATCGTTAGTTTCTATCGCTTACATTAATAGAGCAAATCCATTGTTTTTGTTAGGTCCCTCTAAGTGACATCATATCGACATCAGAGGCTCGTGGTGCCGTCGAGAAGTGGTTGCTACAAGTACAAGATGTCATGTTGATTAGTATCAATGATATCATTGAAAGATCTGTGCAGGTAGCCTACCATTTTACCCATACATATCTGTTGTTAACCTTCCTTTGTCATTTGTTATTAATCGTGGCATTCTTTTACATCAGGGTTACGCAACCACTGATAGGAAAGACTGGGTCTTAAATTGGCCAGGGCAGGTAAGAGATTTGGTAATCAGTTTCGCAATAATGTCAGTAATTCACATTTGTAGTGAGATAAAATGTTAAAACTGTCAACTCACAAGTGACATTTTTGATGAAACGGCAACGTTTTTTATGAGATTTTTTACATTTTATTTATATTTTTTTTTGTCTTTTATTTATTTTTAAACGTTTCACCATGTAACAGGGCCTTCAGGTTACATGTGAAATATTCTTACTAAAGAAAATGACGGAGAGACGGGATATCTAAAGTGTTTTCAAAACTCACCGACTTTACACGCACTCGCGGGTCACGACGTAATGGATAAAGTGGTGGAGATTTCCTACTGGATGATAGCTGTTTTATTTTCGATGGTGGAGAACCCTACTGGATGATAGCTTTTTTATTTTCGGTGGTGGAGAACCCTACTGGATGATAGCTTTGTTATTTTTGGTGGTGGAGAACCCTACTGGATGATAACTTTGTTATTTTTGGTGGTGGAGAACCCTACTGGATGATAGTTTTGTTATTTTCGGTGGTGGAGATCCCCTCTGGATGATAGCTTTGTTATTTTCGGTGGTGGATAACCCTACTGGATGATAGCTTTGTCATTTTCGGTGGTGGAGAACCCTACTGGATGATAGCTTTGTTATTTTCTCATTTAGATTGTGATCTGTGCGAGTCAAATCTACTGGACACAGGAAGTCCATGAAGCCATTCGTTCTGGTCCCAACGGGTTGAAGGAATACCACGAGACCCTAACAGCCCAAGTAAGTCAACCAGGAATAACTGGCAGATAAATAGAAATAATGTTTCCAGTAAGCGCGACTGCTTCAGGTGCATAGGGGGGGGGGGGGGGGGGGGGGGGACAAACTTATTGAATTTGTTTTTTGTAAACGGCTACTGTGTCAAGAACTGAACTTTGGATGCACATGCATGTTTGTAATCCTTCCTATGCACATTTGGTGAACTAAAGAAATCCATTAGCATCAAATATATATTGTTCTATGACCTCGTGTTCATGCGCGGTCTTCTAAAGAATTATGGGTAACTATGGGACGGTCCATGATTGGCTTTCAGCATTCACGTGTTAGACGATCACACATCAAAGGAATTAGACAATCGTTAACATGTTTCTAAGATTACATACTAAACATGTTTGTACTGATGACTGGCTGGTTCATTTTATTGTATGCACTGTCAATGGTTGATGTCAATCAAAAGCAATGCGCTAGCTTAGTAGCCACTCGTTACACAATCGCACATCAAAGGAATTAGACAATCGTTCACATGTTTCTAAGATTACATGTTTCTAAGGGCACTTTCCATTTGGCAGAACTGACTGGACTTTCCGACCAGTTCTTAAATGGAACACGTCAGTTCTGGGAACTGGTTCAGATAGTTCTCAGAACTGAGACATTCCATTTAAGAACCGGTTGGTTATTTTTTTTTATATCTTTAATATATCTTCAATTTATAGTATTTTATTATTATTATTATTTTTAATCCACTAGTTTTTTAGTTCTTTTTCTTATTGTAAAGCGCATCGAGGTTCCAGGATGCACTATTTAAATACTTTATTATTATTATTATTATTATTATTGATCAGACCAGTCAGTTGCGCCCTAAGATTACATACTAAACTTGTTTGTACTGATGACTGGTTGGTTTATTGTATATAGTTGGAAGACATTGTCGTTCTGGTGCGAGGTAAACTGTCCAAGCAGAACCGTGTAACACTGGGTGCATTAGTGACTATTGATGTCCACGCTAGAGATGTAGTACATGACATAGCTAACAAAGGTACGATTATCATTAAAACATAATATGAATATAGGGTGGTGATGGTTGTGATGATGACTTTGATGATGCTGATGATGGTGATGGCCAAGCTGATAATAATGGTGATGCTGATGATGATGGTGATGGCTATGCTGATAATAGTGGTGATGGTGATGGCTATGCTGATATTAATGGTGATGATGGTTGTGGTGATGATGGTGATGGCCAAGCTGATAATAATGGTGATGCTGATGATGATGGTGATGGCTATACTGATAATAGTGGTGATGGTGATGGTGATGGCTATGCTGATAATGATGATGATGATGAGCGATGATAATGATGCTTGTCCAAGTACAGTCTACCATATCCACAACGTTCACCACGGGAAAAAGGTTAACTGAATAACGATAAATGTACATGGGATTGCTGGACAAGAAACACTGGCCGTTGTGTAGAGGTGGCCGTTGTGTAGAGGTGGCCGTTGCATAGAGGTGGCCGTTGCATAGAGGTGGCCGTTGCGTAGAGGTGACCATTGCATAGAGGTGGCCGTTGCGTAGAGGTGGCCGTTGCGTAGAGGTGGCCGTTGCGTAGAGGTGGCCGTTGTGTAGAGGTGGCCGTTGCGTAGAGGTGGCCGTTGTGGGGAGGTGGCCATTGTGGGGAGGTGGCCGTTGCGTAGAGGTGGCCGTTGCGTAGAGGTGGCCGTTGCGTAGAGGTGGCCGTTGCGTAGAGGTGGCCGTTGCATAGACGTGGCCAGTGCGTAGAGGTGGCCGTTGTGTAGAGGTGGCCAGTGCATAGAGGTGGCCGTTGCGTATAGGTGACCATTGCATAGAGGTGGCCGTTGCGTAGAGGTGGGCGTTGCGTAGAGGTGGCCGTTGTGGGGAGGTGGCCGTTGCATAGAGGTGGCCGTTGCGTAGAGGTGGCCGTTGCATAGAGGTGGCCGTTGCATAGAGGTGGCCGTTGCATAGAGGTGGCCATTGCGTAGAGGTGGCCGTTGCGTAGAGGTGGCCGTTGCATAGAGGTGGCCGTTGCATAGAGGTGGCCGTTGCATAGAGGTGGCCGTTGCATAGACGTGGCCATTGGGTAGAGGTTACTGTTGGGTAGAGGTGGCCGTTGTGTAGAGGTATTTGTAGCTCAAAATGGCTGAATCGTATTCTCTTACCCCTTGCAGGAGTTTCACAAGAGAATGACTTCAAATGGCTGTGTCAGCTGCGCTATTACTGGGAACAAGAAAAATGTATGGTACGAATTATCAACGCCTCTGTCAAATATGGCTGCGAATACCTTGGCAACTCAGGAAGGTGAGTTCATCGATAGATCGACCGATTTCAACTTACATATCCGGGCTTAGATTTGAGTAGTAAGTTGTCAGTCGTTTTCGTACGAGTGCATGGCAAACCTAAATAAACGAAAACGATGTATGTAAAACGGTACGGTGATGGTACAGTGACAGTGACGGTACTGTGACGATACTGTCACGGTATGGTGACGGTACGGTGATGGTACGGTGACGGTACGGTGACGGTGCGGTGACGGTGCGGTGACGGTACGGTGACGGTACGGTGACGGTACGGTAAATACACATTTGAAATAAAAGTTTACGGTATTGTTACGGTACGGCACAAGTCGTGCCATACCAACTTCCCATTTCTCACGTAACTCCTTCTGGGATTCCTTAGCTTAATTATGGCCGAGGGGGACTTGTCTCCCTCCCGTACAGGTCACTCAGAGAGGAGAAAAGAAGTATGTGGGTTAATTAAGCTGATGATTTCATTTGTTTCATTAGACTTGTCATCACCCCCCTGACCGATCGATGTTACCGAACCCTAATGAGCGCGTTCCATTTAAATCTGGGGGGTGCACCAGAGGGTCCAGCAGGAACAGGCAAAACAGAGACTACAAAGGTAAGAACTGCAGATTGGTTTTCTCACGAAGGACTTGAGAAGTCAAACCGACGAAAACTTACGAGAATTAAAGTTGAGTTAAATTTGTAGCGGTATTTATAATTGCAGGATTTGGCCAAAGCTCTCGCTATTCAGTGTGTGGTGTTCAACTGTTCCGATGGTCTTGATTACTTACAGATGGGCAAAGTAAGAGTCACTAGTCACTTCATTATTATATATATATATAATTTTATATCTGTCCAGTTTTATAAATATTTATTGTTTTTATCACTATTTATAAGAGCATTGAGATTTAATGTGATGCGCTCATTGTTATTATTATTATTATTATTTTATTGTTATTGTTATTATTATTATTATAGTTATTGTTGTTGTTATTATTATTATTATTATCTCTTATTTGTAATTTGTTTCGAGAAATAAAGTTATCATTATGATGAAATATTATTATTATTATTATTGTTATTATTATTGTTATTATTATTATTATAGTTATTGTTGTTTATTTGTAATTTGTTTCGAGAAATAAAGTTATCATTATGATGAAATATTATTATAATATTGTTATTATTATTATTATTGTTATTATTATTATTATTATTATTATTATTATTATTATTATTGTTATTATTATTATTATTATCATTATTATTATTATTATTATTATTGTTATTATTATTATTATTATTATTATTATTATTATTATTATTATTATTATTATTATTATTATTATTATTATTATTATTATTTATTATTATTATTATTATTATTATTATTATTATTAATTATTATTATTATTATTATTGTTATTATTATTAATTATTATTATTATTATTATTGTTATTATCATTATTATTGTTATTAGATATAGTTGTTGTTTGGGTTTGAAATGGACAAGGAATACCTCAGTATTTACAGTTGTATAAATTGTTGTTTTCTAGTTCTTTAAAGGGCTGGCATCGTGTGGTGCTTGGGCCTGCTTTGACGAGTTTAACCGCATTGAACTGGAGGTGTTGTCGGTTGTTGCTCAGCAGGTATGGCGTAACTGTTTATCTCTTGACTAATACATTATAGTCGAACCTCTCCACAACGGCCACCTCTGGATAAACCTTTGTGGCCGTTGTGTAGAGGTGGCCGTTGTGGGGAGGTTGCCAGAGGTTCGACTACAGCTCTCTTGAAAGTTTAAAACTTGCTGTGGATTTCTGATATGAACAAGTGGGAAGCCATTTGAGTGTTATTTTACTTTTGGCTGTTTCCCCTTCCGTGCGCTGTGATTGGTTCAAAGAGAAGCCATTTGAGTGTTCTTTTATTATTGCTGTTTTCCCTTTCCGTGCGCTGTGATTGGTTCAAAGAGAAGCCATTTGAGTGTTCTTTTATTATTGGCTGTTTTCCCCTTCCGTGCGCTGTGATTGGTTCAAAGAGAAGCCATTTGAGTGTTCTTTTATTATTGGCTGTTTTCCCCTTCCGTGCGCTGTGATTGGTTCAAAGAGAAGCCATTTGAGTGTTCTTTTATTATTGGCTGTTTTCCCTTTCCGTGCGCTGTGATTGGTTCAAAGAGAAGCCATTTGAGTGTTCTTTTATTATTGGCTGTTTTCCCTTTCCGTGCGCTGTGATTGGTTCAAAGAGAAGCCATTTGATGTTCTTTTATTATTGGCTGTTTTCATTGGTTCAAAGAGAAGCCATTTGAGTGTTCTTTTATTATTGGCTGTTTTCCCTTTCCGTGCGCTGTGATTGGTCCAAAGGGAAGCCATTGAGTGTTTTTGTTATCGCTTTCTTTACGCGTACACGTCTTTTCGCATGATACCAAGGATTTCTTATTTTGATGGTTTTAGATTCTATGCATCCAGCGTGCAATAGGAGCTCATCAAGCAAGATTCAATTTTGAGGGAACTGAGCTGAATCTGAACCCTAACTTTTATGTAGCTATTACCATGAACCCAGGCTACGCCGGGCGATCAGAGCTGCCTGATAACCTTAAGGTATGCTACAACACTTAGAATGATTTGTTGTATTGTATATTAATATTTTGTTTTTCTTGTACAGCAGAACCCCGTTAATCCGGCCACAAACGGACTAAAACATCTGGCCGGTTTTACGGGGTGGCCATAATAATGTTTTTTCTATCTTTTTTAAAGAGAATGTATAGCTGAGCTTTTCATCTGGCCTAAATAAAGTGGCCGTAATAACGAGATGGCCGAATTAACGGGGTGGTCTTAGACGTGGTTCCATTATAAATGAAAATGATTTACATGTATAGTATATATTATAGCGATTGTTTGTTTGTAGGTGTTATTCCGTACCGTAGCGATGATGGTCCCTGACTACGCTCTTATTGGCGAGATTATGTTGTACTCCTATGGATTTCGTGATGCGCGCAACTTGTCTGTCAAGATTGTCACAACATATACGCTGTGCTCTGAACAGGTAATATATTGGACTGATTGATTTGAATAGAAGTTGATCTCTCTGTTCGTCTGTCTGTCTGTCTGGCTGGCTGGACGTCTATCTGTTCGTCTGTCTATATGGATATCTGTCTGTCTGGACATCTGTCTGCCTGGACGTCTGGATGTCTGTCTGCCTGGACGTCTGTCTGTCTGAACGTCTGTCTGCCTGGACGTCTGTCTGCCTGGACGTCTGTCTGTTTGTCTGTCTATATAAACGTCTGTCTATCTGGACGTCTGTCTGTTTGACTGTCTATATAAACGTCTATCTGTCTGTCTGTCTGGACGTCTATCTGTGCGTATGTCTATATGGATGTCTGTCTATCTGGATGCCTGTCTGGATGTCTGTCTGTCTGGACGTCTATCTGTTCGTATGTCTATATGGATGTCTGTCTATCTGGATGTCTGTCTGGACGTCCCTCTTTCTACAGATGGACCAGTACCTGGAGAGATCGATATCTACAAGTTATTATACTTTTATTTCATAGGCATTGGACACATCCTTTAATAACACGTCAATACTAATATTATTATTATCTTCACAGCTGTCCTCACAATTCCACTACGACTACGGTATGCGTGCAGTCAAGGCCGTCCTTGCAGCAGCCGGTAACCTAAAACTCAAATTCCCTAACGACGATGAGAACGTCTTGTTGCTACGGTCCATCATGGACGTGAACCTACCCAAGTTCTTGTCTCATGATATTCCTCTCTTTGAGGGAATTATCTCTGACTTGTTCCCTGGAGTCACTCTTCCTATGGCTGACTATGGAGTCTTCTTAGAAACTGTCCGAGAGGTGTGTACATGCAGGGTGTGGTTAGGGGTATGGGGTGGAAATAAGATTATCAGGAGGGGTAGGGGTCACAAGAAAGGAGAGAAAGAAAAGGGCGGAAAAAGGACACCCATGAGTCACTCTACCTATTAAGGCTGACTGTGGAGTCTTCTTAGAAACTGTCCGAGAGGTGTGTACATGCAGGGTGTGGTTAGGGGTATGGGGTGGAAATAAGATTATCAGGAGGGGTAGGGGTCACAAGAAAAGAGAGAAAGAAAAAAGGGCGGAAAAAGGACACCCATGAGTCACTCTACCTATTAAGGCTGACTATGGAGTCTTCTTAGAAACTGTCCAAGAGGTGTGTACATGCAGGGTGTGGTTAGGGGTATGGGGTGGAAATAAGATTATCAGGAGGGGTAAGGGTCACAAGAAAGAAGAGAAAGAAAAGGGCAGAGCAAGGACACCCTTGAGTCACTCTACCTATTAAGGCTGACTATGGAGTCTTCTTAGAAACTGTCCAAGAGGTGTGTACATGCAGGGTGTGGTCTGGGATTGGGGGTGGAAATAAGATTATCAGGAAGGGTATGGGTCACAAGAAAGGAGAGAAAGAAAAGGGTGGAGGAAGGACACCCTTGAGACACTCTTCCTATGACTGACTATGGAGTCTTCTTAGAAACTGTCCAAGAGGTGTGTACATGCAGGGTGTGGTTAGGGGTATGGGTGGAAATAAGATTATCAGGAGGGGTAGGAGTCACAAGAAAAGAGAGAAAGAAAAGGGTGGAGGAAGGACACCCTTGAGTCACTCTACCTATTAAGGCTGACTGGAGTCTTCTTAGAAACTGTCCAAGAGGTGTGTACATGCAGGGTGTGGTCTGGGATTGGGGGTGGAAATAAGATTATCAGGAGGGGTATGGGTCACAAGAAAGGAGAGAAAGAAAAGGGCAGAGCAAGGAAACCTATGTACAACAAATGTCTACTAAGTAGATATCATAAAGTGCACTCTGGTTAAACTCACTCTTCTATCGTCCATAGGTTTGTAATAAAAAGAACATTCAGTTTGTTGACTTCTTTAGAGAGAAGATAATCCAGATGTACGAGATGATGATAGTCCGACACGGGTGAGTTCTTTATTTTGCTACCATTCTTTTTGTAGCAAAACCTCTTAGCGACCACCTCCCCTGAGCGACCACCTTGTAAATCCCGTTTTTTCAAATTTCTCATTCAACTAATTACATCTTGCAAGCGACCGCCTGCTAGTGGTTACTTTCGAGAGATTTGAGTGCATAACATTTTCTCTGCGATTCCTTGTTTGTTTGTTTGTTTGTTTGTTTGTTTGTTTGTTTTTTATTTCAAATTTCTCAAATTAATTTTTTATGTTTATTTGTTCCTAACCTGCTTTGTTATCTTGTAGCTTTATGATGGTCGGCGATCCATTCTCTGGTAAGACTAGCGTTATCCAAACGCTTGCAGAGACCATGACTACCTTACATGAACGGGGATACGACGATGAAAACATTAACAAGGTAAGAATAAGAAAACATCCTCTAATGGAAAATCTACATTTTGGGTTGCCTGTGGCAGACTTGGACCGAACACAGGAAGCCCAATAGTTTCTTATCATACTGTTTGTCATACTTATCGATAATTGTTTTATCTTAGGTTTGGTATCGTATTATTAACCCTAAGGCTATCACTATGGGTCAACTGTTTGGACAATTTGATCCCGTCTCACACGAGGTAAGTTTAATACATCCTGGTTCTTGAATTCATTTATACGTGACGTACAGTGTCCTATTCACCTTTTCGTAGTTTCCCAGAATTCTTCATGATTCTGCGCACGCAAGCGAGGTCAGGGTACAAAATAGATCGAAAATATTAAGAGAGAATGAAGAAATCCAGTAGAAAACTTAGGCTTTTAAGTTAAAAGTGCGTAAGAAGAATTATAAACATCTATTATTAGATGCAAATTCTCAAGCAAAGAAAATAGTTTTGTCCTGTTCTTGATTAGTTACAGTAGTCATATTTTCCTCAATACACGATCAATTCTAAATATGTGTATCCCCTGGCCTCGCTTGCGCGCACAGAATCCTGAAGCATTCTGGGAAACTACGAAAAGGTGCATCAAGAAATCGAGCGCAAAGTTTGAGCGCAAACCTCGGGAATGAATGGCCGTCTGTACTTACGTTTGTTAGCGGTTATTCACGCTTGGACTTTGCGCTCAACCTGTTGAAAATAGATGTGATCAAGCTGTCTAGGGCCTTTTACCCCTCCAGATTCAGTCATTCAAGAGTGATACTGGCAAAACGTAATTAGTCGTTGAAATGAATGTGTAAGAGAAGAAGGGACTGCTCACTGGCTAAGGATGGGGGAAAGGGGAGAGTTATTACTCGTTGAAATGAATGTGTAAGAGAAGAAGGGACTGCTCACTGGCTAAGGATGGGGGAAAGGGGAGTTATTACTCGTTGAAATGAATGTGTAAGAGAAGAAGGGACTGCTCACTGGCTAAGGATGGGGGAAAGGGGAGAGTTATTACTCGTTGAAATGAATGTGTAAGAGAAGAAGGGACTGCTCACCTGCTAAGGATGGGGGAAAGGGGAGAGTTATTACTCGTTGAAATGAATGTGTAAGAGAAGAAGGGACTGCTCACTGGCTAAGGATGGGGGAAAGGGGAGAGTTATTACTCGTTCAAATGAATGTGTAAGAGAAGAAGGGACTGCTCACCTGCTAAGGATGGGGGAAAGGGGAGAGTTATTACTCGTTGAAATGAATGTGTAAGAGAAGAAGGGACTGCTCACTGGCTAAGGATGGGGGAAAGGGGAGAGTTATTACTCGTTCAAATGAATGTGTAAGAGAAGAAGGGACTGCTCACTGGCTTAGGATGGGGGAAAGGGGAGAGTTATTAGTCGTTGAAATGAATGTGTAAGAGAAGAAGGGACTGCTCACTGGCTAAGGATGGGGGAAAGGGGAGAGTTATTACTCGTTCAAATGAATGTGTAAGAGAAGAAGGGACTTCTCACCTGCTAAGGATGGGGGAAAGGGGAGAGTTATTACTCGTTGAAATGAATGTGTAAGAGAAGAAGGGACTGCTCACTGGCTAAGGATGGGGGAAAGGGGAGAGTTATTACTCGTTCAAATGAATGTGTAAGAGAAGAAGGGACTGCTCACTGGCTAAGGATGGGGGAAAGGGGAGAGTTATTAGTCGTTGAAATGAATGTGTAAGAGAAGAAGGGACTGCTCACCTGCTAAGGATGGGGGAAAGGGGAGAGTTATTACTCGTTCAAATGAATGTGTAAGAGAAGAAGGGACTTCTCACCTGCTAAGGATGGGGGAAAGGGGAGAGTTATTACTCGTTGAAATGAATGTGTAAGAGAAGAAGGGACTGCTCACTGGCTAAGGATGGGGGAAAGGGGAGAGTTATTACTCGTTCAAATGAATGTGTAAGAGAAGAAGGGACTGCTCACCTGCTAAGGATGGGGGAAAGGGGAGAGTTATTACTCGTTGAAATGAATGTGTAAGAGAAGAAGGGACTGCTCACTGGCTAAGGATGGGGGAAAGGGAGAGTTATTACTCGTTCAAATGAATGTGTAAGAGAAGAAGGGACTGCTCACTGGCTAAGGATGGGGGAAAGGGGAGAGTATTAGTTGAAATGAATGTGTAAGAGAAGAAGGGACTGCTCACTGGCTAAGGATGGGGGAAAGGGGAGAGTTATTACTCGTTCAAATGAATGTGTAAGAGAAGAAGGGACTGCTCACCTGCTAAGGATGGGGGAAAGGGGAGAGTTATTACTCGTTCAAATGAATGTGGTGTAAGAGAAGAAGGGACTGCTCACTGGCTAAGGATGGGGGAAAGGGGAGAGTTATTACTCGTTCAAATGAATGTGTAAGAGAAGAAGGGACTGCTCACTGGCTAAGGATGGGGGAAAGGGGAGAGTTATTACTCGTTCAAATGAATGTGTAAGAGAAGAAGGGACTGCTCACTGGCTAAGGATGGGGGAAAGGGGAGAGTTTATTACTCGTTCAAATGAATGTGTAAGAGAAGAAGGGACTGCTCACCTGCTAAGGATGGGGGAAAGGGGAGAGTTATTACTCGTTGAAATGAATGTGTAAGAGAAGAAGGGACTGCTCACTGGCTAAGGATGGGGGAAAGGGGAGAGTTATTACTCGTTCAAATGAATGTGTAAGAGAAGAAGGGACTGCTCACTGGCTAAGGATGGGGGAAAGGGGAGAGTTATTACTAATGTGTAAGAGAAGAAGGGAAAATGAATGTGTATTACTCGTTCAAATGAATGAAGAGAAGAAGGGACTGCTCACTGGCTAAGGATGGGGGAAAGGGGAGAGTTATTACTCGTTCAAATGAATGTGTAAGAGAAGAAGGGACTGCTCACCTGGCTAAGGATGGGGGAAAGGGGAGAGTTATTACTCGTTCAAATGAATGTGTAAGAGAAGAAGGGACTGCTCACTGGCTAAGGATGGGGGAAAGGGGAGAGTTATTACTCGTTCAAATGAATGTGTAAGAGAAGAAGGGACTGCTCACCTGCTAAGGATGGGGGAAAGGGGAGAGTTATTACTCGTTCAAATGAATGTGTAAGAGAAGAAGGGACTGAAAGGATGGGTGTAAGAATGAAGAGAAGGGGACTGCTCACTGGCTAAGGATGGGGGAAAGGGGAGAGTTATTACTCGTTCAAATGAATGTGTAAGAGAAGAAGGGACTGCTCACTGGCTAAGGATGGGGGAAAGGGGAGAGTTATTACTCGTTCAAATGAATGTGTAAGAGAAGAAGGGACTGCTCACTGGCTAAGGATGGGGGAAAGGGGAGAGTTATTACTCGTTCAAATGAATGTGTAAGAGAAGAAGGGACTGCTCACTGGCTAAGGATGGGGGAAAGGGGAGAGTTATTACTCGTTCAAATGAATGTGTAAGAGAAGAAGGGACTGCTCACTGGCTAAGGATGGGGGAAAGGGGAGAGTTATTACTCGTTCAAATGAATGTGTAAGAGAAGAAGGGACTGCTCACTGGCTAAGGATGGGGGAAAGGGGAGAGTTATTACTCGTTCAAATGAATGTGTAAGAGAAGAAGGGACTGCTCACTGGCTAAGGATGGGGGAAAGGGGAGAGTTATTACTCGTTCAAATGAATGTGTAAGAGAAGAAGGGACTGCTCACTGGCTAAGGATGGGGGAAAGGGGAGAGTTATTACTCGTTCAAATGAATGTGTAAGAGAAGAAGGGACTGCTCACTGGCTAAGGATGGGGGAAAGGGGAGAGTTATTACTCGTTCAAATGAATGTGTAAGAGAAGAAGGGACTGCTCACCTGCTAAGGATGGGGGAAAGGGGAGAGTTATTACTCGTTCAAATGAATGTGTAAGAGAAGAAGGGACTGCTCACCTGCTAAGGATGGGGGAAAGGGGAGAGTTATTACTCGTTCAAATGAATGTGTAAGAGAAGAAGGGACTGCTCACTGGCTAAGGATGGGGGAAAAGGGGAGAGTTATTACTCGTTCAAATGAATGTGTAAGAGAAGAAGGGACTGCTCACTGGCTAAGGATGGGGGAAAGGGGAGAGTTATTACTCGTTCAAATGAATGTGTAAGAGAAGAAGGGACTGCTCACTGGCTAAGGATGGGGGAAAGGGGAGAGTTATTACTCGTTGAAATGAATGTGTAAGAGAAGAAGGGACTGCTCACCTGCTAAGGATGGGGGAAAGGGGAGAGTTATTACTCGTTCAAATGAATGTGTAAGAGAAGAAGGGACTGCTCACCTGCTAAGGATGGGGGAAAGGGGAGAGTTATTAGTCGTTGAAATGAATGTGTAAGAGAAGAAGGGACTGCTCACCTGCTAAGGATGGGGGAAAGGGGAGAGTTATTACTCGTTCAAATGAATGTGTAAGAGAAGAAGGGACTGCTCACCTGCTAAGGATGGGGGAAAGGGGAGAGTTAGTACTCGTTCAAATGAATGTGTAAGAGAAGAAGGGACTGCTCACCTGCTAAGGATGGGGGAAAGGGGAGAGTTATTACTCGTTCAAATGAATGTGTAAGAGAAGAAGGGACTGCTCACTGGCTAAGGATGGGGGAAAGGGGAGAGTTATTACTCGTTCAAATGAATGTGTAAGAGAAGAAGGGACTGCTCACTGCTAAGGATGGGGGAAAGGGGAGAGTTATTACTCGTTCAAATGAATGTGTAAGAGAAGAAGGGACTGCTCACTGGCTAAGGATGGGGGAAAGGGGAGAGTTATTACTCGTTCAAATGAATGTGTAAGAGAAGAAGGGACTGCTCACCTGCTAAGGATGGGGGAAAGGGGAGAGTTATTACTCGTTCAAATGAATGTGTAAGAGAAGAAGGGACTGCTCACTGGCTAAGGATGGGGGAAAGGGGAGAGTTATTACTCCTTCAATGAATGTGTAAGAGAAGAAGGGACTGCTCACTGGCTAAGGATGGGGGAAAGGGGAGAGTTATTACTCGTTCAAATGAATGTGTAAGAGAAGAAGGGACTGTCACCTGCTAAGGATGGGGGAAAGGGGAGAGTTATTACTCGTTGAAATGAATGTGTAAGAGAAGAAGGGACTGCTCACCTGCTAAGGATGGGGGAAAGGGGAGAGTTATTACTCGTTCAAATGAATGTGTAAGAGAAGAAGGGACTGCTCACCTGCTAAGGATGGGGGAAAGGGGAGAGTTATTACTCGTTCAAATGAATGTGTAAGAGAAGAAGGGAGTGCTCACTGGCTAAGGATGGGGGAAAGGGGAGAGTTATTACTCGTTGAAAATGAATGTGTAAGAGAAGAAGGGACTGCTCACTGGCTAAGGATGGGGGAAAGGGGAGAGTTATTACTCGTTCAAATGAATGTGTAAGAGAAGAAGGGACTGCTCACCTGCTAAGGATGGGGGAAAGGGGAGAGTTATTACTCGTTCAAATGAATGTGTAAGAGAAGAAGGGACTGCTCACCTGCTAAGGATGGGGGAAAGGGGAGAGTTATTACTCGTTGAAATGAATGTGTAAGAGAAGAAGGGACTGCTCACCTGCTAAGGATGGGGGAAAGGGGAGAGTTATTACTCGTTGAAATGAATGTGTAAGAGAAGAAGGGACTGCTCACCTGCTAAGGATGGGGGAAAGGGGAGAGTTAGTACTCGTTCAAATGAATGTGTAAGAGAAGAAGGGACTGCTCACTGGCTAAGGATGGGGCAAAGGGGAGAGTTATTACTCGTTCAAATGAATGTGTAAGAGAAGAAGAAGGGACTGCTCACCTGCTAAGGATGGGGGAAAGGGGAGAGTTATTACTCGTTCAAATGAATGTGTAAGAGAAGAAGGGACTTCTCACCTGCTAAGGATGGGGGAAAGGGGAGAGTTATTACTCGTTCAAATGAATGTGTAAGAGAAGAAGGGACTGCTCACTGGCTAAGGATGGGGGAAAGGGGATGTAAGAGAAGAAGGGACTGCTCACTGGCTAAGGATGGGGGAAAGGGGAGAGTTATTACTCGTTGAAATGAATGTGTAAGAGAAGAAGGGACTGCTCACCTGCTAAGGATGGGGGAAAGGGGAGAGTTATTACTCGTTCAAATGAATGTGATAAAAACGGACGCGCGAGAAATGGGTAGAGTTATTGTTCTCTTTCGATTGATGATGATGATAATAATAATAATAATAATAATAATAATAACAAAAATAATAATAATAATATATAAGATTTTTATTGCGCATTTCCCTAGTCCAAAATGCGCTTTACAATGTTTCCTATATATAGAGAGTACAATGCTATCTATATATCTTGTATTCAGCGCTCAGAACTTTCGCTATGAGCGCTTTATAAATATTTATTATTATTATTATTATATATAGAGTATAGAGAGGAACGAGGGACTGCTCGCAGTGTAAGGATGGGATTACTACGTACAATAGTAATAACACAATGACAATTCTACATTTAGTGGACTGATGGTATCGTAGCAAACACCTTCCGTGAATACGCCACCGATCAGACAGAAATCCGTAAATGGGTCATATTTGATGGACCAATTGATACTCTGTGGATTGAGAGTATGAACACTGTATTGGACGACAATAAAAAGGTATGGCTGGGAGGGGGTACTATATACTACTTGTATAACAGAACACTAACCATTTGTTATGTTATATATAGTTGTGTCTGATGAGTGGTGAAATCATTCAGCTTTCCAATGTCATGAGCCTGATCTTCGAATACTACTTGCATGTATAACAGAACACTAACCATTTGTTATGATATATAGTTGTGTCTGATGAGTGGTGAAATCATTCAGCTTTCCAATGTCATGAGCCTGATCTTCGAATACTACTTGTATAACAGAACACTAACCATTTGTTATGATATTTAGTTGTGTCTGATGAGTGGTGAAATCATTCAGCTTTCCAATGTCATGAGCCTGATCTTCGAATACTACTTGTATAACAGAACACTAACCATTTGTTATGATATTTAGTTGTGTCTGATGAGTGGTGAAATCATTCAGCTTTCCAATGTCATGAGCCTGATCTTCGAATACTACTTGCATGTATAACAGAACACTAACCATTTGTTATGATATTTAGTTGTGTCTGATGAGTGGTGAAATCATTCAGCTTTCCAATGTCTGATCTTCGAATACTACTTGTATAACAGAACACTAACCATTTGTTATGATATTTAGTTGTGTCTGATGAGTGGTGAAATCATTCAGCTTTCCAATGTCTGATCTTCGAATACTACTTGTATAACAGAACACTAACCATTTGTTATGATATTTAGTTGTGTCTGATGAGTGGTGAAATCATTCAGCTTTCCAATGTCATGAGCCTGATCTTCGAATACTACTTGTATAACAGAACACTAACCATTTGTTATGATATTTAGTTGTGTCTAATGAGTGGTGAAATCATTCAGCTTTCCAATGTCTGATCTTCGAATACTACTTGTGTAACAGAACACTAACCATTTGTTATGATATTTAGTTGTGTCTAATGAGTGGTGAAATCATTCAGCTTTCCAATGTCTGATCTTCGAATACTACTTGTGTAACAGAACACTAACCATTTGTTATGATATTTAGTTGTGTCTGATGAGTGGTGAAATCATTCAGCTTTCCAATGTCTGATCTTCGAATACTACTTGTATAACAGAACACTAACCATTTGTTATGATATTTAGTTGTGTCTGATGAGTGGTGAAATCATTCAGCTTTCCAATGTCTGATCTTCGAATACTACTTGTATAACAGAACACTAACCATTTGTTATGATATTTAGTTGTGTCTGATGAGTGGTGAAATCATTCAGCTTTCCAATTCCATGAGCCTGATCTTCGAATGCAGAGATTTGTCACAAGCCTCGGTAGGACCAACACTCTTCTTCTGTTTAATGAATTCTTTGTCTAGAATTTCTTCGATTTCCCTTCTCTTCAGTTTTATTCCCAAAATTTCACTCATTCACTTTCTTTCTTTCTTTCCCTCTCTTCGTTCCTATTAGTTTTCTTTATCCCTTCTTGTTTTCTTTCAATCTCTCTTTCCCTAATCCTCATTTTTAAAAACTGCTTTCCTCTAATTGTCCCTGCTGTTTCTCATTCTCATTTTCCTCTTTTCCCATTCCTTCGTTGTTCTCATTTCCCTCTAATTGTTCCTGTTTTTTCTCATTTTCCTCCCCTCCTTTTCCCATTCCCTCGTTTGTTCTCATTTTTTCTTTGCTATTTGATTGGTCTAGCCTGCTACAGTCAGCCGTTGTGGTATGATATACTTAGAACCGACATCATTAGGCTGGGATCCTATCTTACAATCGTGGCTCAACTCTCTGCCTGAATTACTTCGAGATGAACATACCAAGTTGATTAATGCTCTCTTTCACTGGGCGCTGCCTGCGTGTCTAGTCTTTGTCAGAAAACACTGCAAGGTAAGACACAGTGAACCTGGAAGTTAAAGACCTTATGTCCGATCCCATCATGCTTTGCGCCCTCAAACTATTTATGTTTTGTAGACATTAGTAAAAAAGACTTGATGAGAAGAAAATCAGGACGATTTTGGCGTCGGTTTGAATCATCCATAAAAATAATACTGTCTTTAAAGTCTATTATATAGATTTATGCAGGTGCTCAAAATATTGGTGCAAAGCATCATGGGATCGCACACAGAGCCTTTAGCTATTAGTGTCAGTGCTTTCAGAGTTTAAATGTTCCATGAGGAGTTCTGTGCCGTTTGTGATACTCGTTGTCGTGGACTATCTACGCGTCATGCATGTAGTAGATCTTTAACCCTAGAATGTACTGTTGTTTGTTTGTGATACTCGTTGTCGTGGACTATCTACGCGTCATGCATGTAGTAGATCTTTAACCCTAGAATGTACTGTTGTTTGTTTGTGATACTCGTTGTCGTGTCGTGGACTATCTACGTGTCATTGTTTGTTTGTGATACTCGTTGTCGCATCTACGCGTCATGCATGTAGTAGATCTTTAACCCTAGAATGTACTGTTGTTTGTTTGTGATACTCGTTGTCGTGGACTATCTACGCGTCATGCATGTAGTAGATCTTTAACCCTAGAATGTACTGTTGTTTGTTTGTGATACTCGTTGTCGTGGACTATCTACGCGTCATGCATGTAGTAGATCTTTAACCCTAGAATGTACTGTTGTTTGTTTGTGATACTCGTTGTCGTGGACTATCTACGCGTCATGCATGTAGTAGATCTTTAACCCTAGGAATGTACTGTTGTTTGTTTGTGATACTCGTTGTCGTGGACTACTCGTTGTCGTGGACTATCTACGCGTTTGTGATGCATGTAGTACGATCTTTAACCTTTATCCCTAGGATGTACTGTTGTTTGTTTGTGATACTCGTTGTCGTGGACTATCTACGCGTCATGCATGTAGTAGATCTTTAACCCTAGGATGTACTGTTGTTTGTTTGTGATACTCGTTGTCGTGGACTATCTACGCGTCATGCATGTAGTAGATCTTTAACCCTAGGATGTACTGTTGTTTGTTTGTGATACTCGTTGTCGTGGACTATCTACGCGTCATGCATGTAGTAGATCTTTAACCCTAGGATGTACTGTTGTTTGTTTGTGATAGTCGTTGTCGTGGACTATCTACGCGTCATGCATGTAGTAGATCTTTAACCCTAGAATGTACTGTTGTTTGTTTGTGATACTCGTTGTCGTGGACTATCTACGCGTCATGCATGTAGTAGATCTTTAACCCTAGGATGTACTGTTGTTTGTTTGTGATACTCGTTGTCGTGGACTATCTACGCGTCATGCATGTAGTAGATCTTTAACCCTAGCGTCATGCATGTACTGTTGTTGTTGTTTGTTTGTGATACTCGTTGTCGTGGACTATCTACGCGTCATGCATGTAGTAGATCTTTAACCCTAGAATGTACTGTTGTTTGTTTGTGATCTTTGTCGTAACCCTACGCGTCATGCATGTAGTAGATCTTTAACCCTAGAATGTACTGTTGTTTGTTTGTGATACTCGTTGTCGTGGACTATCTACGCGTCATGCATGTAGTAGATCTTTAACCCTAGAATGTACTGTTGTTTGTTTGTGATACTCGTTGTCGTGGACTATCTACGCGTCATGCATGTAGTAGATCTTTAACCCTAGAATGTACTGTTGTTTGTTTGTTTGTGATACTCGTTGTCGTGGACTATCTACGCGTCATGCATGTAGTAGATCTTTAACCCTAGAATGTACTGTTGTTTGTTTGTGATAGTCGTTGTCGTTGGACTATCTACGCGTCATGCATGTAGTAGATCTTTAACCCTAGAATGTACTGTTGTTTGTTTGTGATACTCGTTGTCGTGGACTACTCGTAGATCTTTAATGTAGTAGATCTTTAACCCTAGAATGTACTGTTGTTTGTTTGTGATACTCGTTGTCGTGGACTATCTACGCGTCATGCATGTAGTAGATGTACTTTAACCCGTTGTCGTAGACTATCTACGCGTCATGCATGTAGTAGATCTTTAACCCTAGAATGTACTGTTGTTTGTTTGTGATACTCGTTGTCGTGGACTATCTACGCGTCATGCATGTAGTAGATCTTTAGATGTACTGTTGTTGTTTGTTTGTGATACTCGTTGTCGTGGACTATCTACGCGTCATGCATGTAGATCTTTAACCCTAGTGTACTGTTGTTGTTTGTGATACTCGTTGTCGTGGACTATCTACGCGTCATGCATGTAGTAGATCTTTAACCCTAGGATGTACTGTTGTTTGTTTGTGATACTCGTTGTCGTGGACTTCTACGCGACATGCATGTAGTAGATCTTTCCCTAGATGAACTGTAGTGTTTGTGATCATCGTTGTCATTGACACACTAGAAGACATCCATGTAGTATCTTAAGATGTACTGTTGTTTGTTGTGTAGGTATAGTTCCTTGCTCCGACAGCAATGTAGCACGCTCCCTGATGAACCTAGTGGAGATCATGTTGAAAGATGCCCACACAAGAAGACTCCAAGCATCTTAAGATATGGATGTGGTATGTATAGGTTTGCTGAATATATGAAGGAACGGTGGATGAATGAATGGGACGATGGACTGAATGAATAAAGGAACGATGGATGGTTGGATGGATGGAGAGATGGATAACGAACTGAATGATGAATGAAGGAATTAATAGATAGATGGATGGTTAAGTGAACGTTCTGAATTATAAATGGATGGATGAATGAATGAATGAATAAACGAACGATCAATGAATGGATGGATGAACTGATGAATAAACGAACGATTAGTGAATGGATGATGGATGAATAAATAAAAGGGTCAATGAATGGATGAATGAATGAATAAACGAACGATGAATGGATGAATGAATAAATAAACGAACGATGAATGGATGGATGGATGGATGAATAAATGAAACGATCATTGAATGGATGGATGGATGAATGAATAAACGAACGATCAATGAATGGATGGATGAATGAATGAATAAACGAACGATCAATGAATGGATGGATGAATGAATAAACGAACGATCAATGAATGGATGGATGAATGAATGAACGAACGATGAATGATGAATGATGAATGAATAAATAAACGAACGATGAATGGATGGATGGATGAATAAAACGAACGATCATTGAATGGATGGATGGATGAATGAATAAACGAACGATCAATGAATGGATGGATGAATGAATGAATAAACGAACGATCAATGAATGGATGGATGAATGAATGAATAATAAACGAACGATCAATGAATGGATGGATGGATGAATGAATAAACGAACGATCAATGAATGGATGGATGAAATGAATGAATAAACGAACGATTAGTGAATGGATGGATGGATGAATGAATAAACGAACGATCAATGAATGGATGGATGAATGAATGAATAAACGAACGATCAATGAATGGATGGATGGATGAATAAACGAACGATCATTGAATGGATGGATGGATGAATGAATAAACGAACGATCAATGAATGGATGGATGGATGAATGAATAAACGAACGATCAATGAATGGATGGATGAATGAATGAATAAACGAACGATCAATGAATGGATGGATGGATGAATGAATAAACGAACGATGAATGGATGGATGGATGAATGAATGAATAAACGAACGATCAGTGAATGGATGGATGAATGAATGAATAAACGAACGATCAATGAATGGATGGATGAATGAATGAATAAAAACGAACGATCATTGAATGGATGGATGGATGAATGAATAAACGAACGATCAATGAATGGATGGATGAATGAATAAACGAACGATCATTGAATGGATGGATGAATGAATGAATAAACGAACGATCAATGAATGGATGGATGAATGAATGAATAAACGAACGATCAATGAATGGATGGATGGATGAATGAATGAATAAACGAACGATGAATGGATGGATGGATGAATGAATGAATAAACGAACGATCAGTGAATGGATGGATGGATGAATGAATAAACGAACGATCAATGAATGGATGGATGAATGAATGAATAAACGAACGATCATTGAATGGATGGATGGATGAATGAATAATAAACGAACGATCAATGAATGGATGGATGAATGAATGAATAAACGAACGATCAATGAATGGATGGATGGATGAATGAATAAACGAACGATGAATGGATGAATGAATATAAATAAACGAACGATGAATGGATGGATGGATGGATGAATAAATGAACGATCATTGAATGGATGGATGGATGAATGAATAAACGAACGATCAATGGATGGATGGATGAATGAATGAATGAATAAACGAACGATCAATGAATGGATGGATGGATGAATGAATAAAACGAACGATCAATGAATGGATGGATGAATGAATGAATAAACGAACGATCAATGAATGGATGGATGGATGAATGAATAAACGAACGATCAATGAATGGATGGATGAATGAATGAATAAACGAACGATCAATGAATGGATGGATGAATGAATGAATAAACGAACGATCAATGAATGGATGGATGAATGAATGAATAAACGAACGATGAATGGATGAATGAATAAATAAACGAACGATGAATGGATGGATGGATGGATGAATAAATGAACGATCATTGAATGGATGGATGGATGAATGAATAAACGAACGATCAATGGATGGATGGATGAATGAATAAACGAACGATCAATGAATGGATGGATGGATGAATGAATAAACGAACGATCAATGAATGGATGGATGAATGAATGAATAAACGAACGAACGATCAATGAATGGATGGATGGATGAATGAATAAACGAACGATCAATGAATGGATGGATGAATGAATGAATAAACGAACGATCAATGAATGGATGGATGAATGAATGAATAAACGAACGATCAATGAATGGATGGATGAATGAATGAATAAACGAACGATCAATGAATGGATGGATGGATGAATAAACGAACGATCAATGAATGGATGGATGAATGAATGAATAAACGAACGACCAATGAATGGATTGATGAATGAATGAATAAACGAACGATCAATGAATGGATGGATGGATGAATGAATAACGAACGATGAATGGATGAATGAATGAATAAACGAACGATCAATGAATGGATGGATGGATGAATGAATAAACGAACGATCAATGAATGGATGGATGGATGAATGAATAAACGAACGATCAATGAATGGATGGATGAATGAATAAACGAACGATCAATGAATGGATGGATGAATGAATAAACGAACGATCAATGAATGGATGGATGAATGAATAAACGAACGATCAATGAATGGATGGATGGATGGATGAATGAATAAACGAACGATCAATGAATGGATGGATGAATGAATGAATAAACGAACGATCAATGAATGGATGGATGAATGAATGAATAAACGAACGATCAATGAATGGATGGATGAATGAATGAATAAACGAACGATCAATGAATGGATGGATGGATGAATGAATAAACGAACGATGAATGGATGAATGAATAAATAAACGAACGATGAATGGATGGATGGATGGATGAAATAAATGAACGATCATTGAATGGATGGATGGATGAATGAATAAACGAACGATCAATGGATGGATGGATGGATGAATAAACGAACGATGAATGGATGGATGAATGAATAAACGAACGATCAATGAATGGATGGATGGATGAATGAATAAATGAACGATCATTGAATGGATGGATGGATGAATGAATAAACGAACTATCAATGAATGGATGGATGGATGGATGAATAAACGAACGATGAATGAATGGATGGATGAATGAATGAATAAACGAACGATCAATGAATGGATGGATGAATGAATGAATAAACGAACGATCAATGAATGGATGGATGGATGAATGAATAAACGAACGATCAATGAATGGATGGATGAATGAATGAATAAACGAACGATCAATGAATGGATGGATGGATGAATGAATAAACGAACGATGAATGGATGGATGGATGGATGGATGAATAAACGAACGATGAATGGATGGATGGATGAATAAACGAACGATCATTGAATGGATGGATGGATGGATGAATGAATAAACGAACGATCAATGAATGGATGGATGGATGAATGAATAAACGAACTATCAATGAATGGATGGATGGATGAATGAATAAATGAACGATCATTGAATGGATGGATGGATGAATGAATAAACGAACGATCAATGAATGGATGGATGGATGAATGAATAAACGAACGATCATTGAATGGATGGATGAATGAATGAATAAACGAACGATCAATGAATGGATGGATGGATGAATGAATAAACGAACTATCAATGAATGGATGGATGGATGGATGAATAAACGAACGATCAATGAATGGATGGATGGATGAATAAACGAACGATCAATGAATGAATGAATGAATGAATAAACGAACTATCAATGAATGGATGGATGGATGGATGAATAAATGAACGATCATTGAATGGATGGATGGATGGATGAATGAATAAATGAACGATCATTGAATGGATGGATGAATGAATGAATAAACGAACGATCAATGAATGAACGGATGAATAAATGAATGAATACCCTTTCCATTAACGTTTGGTTTTCTTATCGCAGTCGTCGTTTCTCTTCTCCGTTGTGTGGTCAGTTGGCGCATGCGTAGATACCGATAGCCGAGCCAAGTTTGATGTGTTTTACAAAGACCTAATGGCAGGCAAAATAGACGAACACCCCTTACCAACAATCGTGGGCAAAATAGACGCACCCATGCCTACAGAGGGTGAAGTATACGACTTCTTGTTTGAGGTAGGTGGATTTCATTGTTCTCAGGCTACCGGTAACTTTTCTAACAAACATCAAATTGACGCAAGCTGAAAATATGAACTGAAACCATAGTTCTAAAATGGAAAAGAATGGTCATGAAACCCGGCAAACATCAAAGGGTCTGACAAAGAATGAGTAGGCCTATCACGTGATGGTGACCGTGTACAATATTTTGTTTTAGACTCTGGCCGTTGGGTTTATTGACTGACCTTTTGATATATGCAAAATCTCTTTTGTTTTTGCATGGTCATGGTTGGAAAAAACGAACAAAAAGAACAATGATGTTTGCTGGCATTCATAACCATTCCTTTTATTAACTCTTTAACCACTTATATTACGCTATTAGTTATTACTAGTGTCAACAGATAAACAAAACAAAAATACGTTTACTTGATTACTGTGGGCGGTCCTGGTTGTGTTCTGTTCTGTCAATTATCGTGTAAATTGTGTAACAAGGGAGGGGCCACTAAGTAGGCGTGGTCAGGAGTAAAGCACTTGTGTCACTGAGCCAATGAAAAGTCAATGAAAAATTGTGTAGGAATGTAATTTTTATATAATTCACTGTTTCAGGATCCATCTTGCAACGTTTTTCGTTGACTTAAATTACAATGTTGTGAATTCTCTGGAGGAAGAAGTTTGATCTCCAGAATGGGAATGGACCATTGATACCAGGGCTCCCATTGATAACAGTATTCATTTTAATACTGAAGTGATCAGAATGACTAGAATAAATAAAAGCATCATTCATTCAGCCATTCCGTAGTTATACCCCTGCTACCAGACCCTTATGACGTAGTTATACCCCTTGCTACCAGACCCTTATGACGTAGTTATACCCCTGCTACCAGACCCTTATGATGTAGTTATACTCCTGCTACCAGACCCTTATGACGTAGTTATACCCCTGCTACCAGACCCTTATGACGTAGTTATACCCCTGCTACCAGACCCTTATGACGTAGTTATACCCCTGCTACCAGACCCTTATGACGTAGTTATACCCCTGCTACCAGACCCTTATGACGTAGTTATACCCCTTATACTACCAGACCCTTATGACGTAGTTATACCCCTGCTACCAGACCCTTATGACGTAGTTATACCCCTTGCTACCAGACCCTTATGACGTAGTTATACCCCTGCTACCAGACCCTTATGACGTAGTTATACCCCTGCTATCAGACCCTTATGACGTAGTATACCCCTGCTACCAGACCCTTATGACGTAGTTATACCCCTGCTACCAGAATCCTTTTCTTATACATACATACATACATACATACATACATACATACATATTTTATTTAGTACCATATATGATAAGAATTACAATGTTGATAGGAGAAATTAAACTGACATTTAGGTACAAGCCATCTACAATAACCATTAGCATCGTAGCTTGTTTTGTTATTCTAATTCACGCCATATCTTGATTCTCTTAGAGGAGTTAAACAAATGAATAAGAATAATGATTCGAAAAGGATTCTGGTAGTAGTGGTATCACTACCTCATAAGGGTGTATTATAGTCTATAAGACCACTGTAGACGCTTTCCTCCACTCTGCTCTCCCCGTCGATCTCCCCATCCCATGCAACAACCTCTCAGACTTAGAAAGGTAACGCATAAAATAACTTTCTAAATGTCACGCAACTTTCTTCCAGCGTAAAAATCGTGGTTCTTGGATGCAGTGGACGAAATTGATCAAGTCTACATCTCTTGGTGGTAAAAATACACGCATCAGTGACATCATTGTGCCTACCATGGACACTGCACGATACTCGTATCTCATGGACCTTTTGTTACAAAACAACAAACCACTCATGTTCGTAGGTCCAACAGGCACCGGCAAGTCTGTGTATGTCAAGGATAAGCTTATGAATGGTCTACCCAAAGACCAGTTTCTCCCAGCCTTTGTGAACTTCTCTGCTCAAACCAGTGCCAATCAGAGTCAGGATATCATCATGTCAAAGCTGGACAAACGACGAAAGGGTGTGTTTGGACCACCCGTGGGGAAGAAGTAAGTCACTGTCTGTTCCTTTGTCACAATAGGGGCAAGGGCGTGGTCGGTAGGTTACCCCTCTCCTCCTTGTGTGAAATGTCACATCGCTGTTCACGTATGGCTTGAATGTCAGTGGTAGTAGGGGTAAGGGCGTGGTCGGTAGGTTACCCCTCTCCACCTTGTGTGAAATGTCACATCGCTGTTCACGTATGGCTTGATTGTCAGTGGTAGTAGGGGTAAGGGCGTGGTCGGTAGGTTACCCCTCTCCACCTTGTGTGAAATGTCACATCGCTGTTCACGTATGACTTGATTGTCAGTGGTAGTCTCTCGCGTACAGAAAATGCCCACATATAACGTATCTGCCGTTTTATGTACCGTATGACTGTATGTGAAACGCTGATGCAGAATATTTGCCGAGCCAGTTTTCATCTTTATTTTATTTCCAGATTCATCATATTCGTGGATGACGTCAACATGCCTGCTCTTGAGCAATATGGTGCCCAACCTCCTATCGAGCTCCTTCGACAATACATGGACCACAGGAACTGGTACGATCGTAAGGATACTTCTAAAATCTCTCTCATCGATCTTCTGTTTATCTGCGCCATGGGGCCTCCTGGAGGAGGGCGCAATCCTGTTTCAAACCGGTTCTTGCGTCATTTTAATGTGGTTTCCGTAGCAACGTTCAATGATGAGACCATGCAGAGAATATTTTCCAGCATCGTTACGTTCTACTTCAGGGTGAGCACTTCATATTAGATTTTTATACTTCTGTTGTTGTTGCTGCTGCTACAGTATGGTTGTGAAGAATATGATGATGATGGTGATGATGATGGTGGTGATGATGATGATGATGACTGATGACAACGATGACAACGATGATGATGGTGTGTGTGCTGCTATAGTATGGTTGTATGAAGAATATTTGATGATGATGATGGTGGTGCTGCTACAGTATGGTGTGATGATGATGATGATGATGATGATGACAACGATGATGATGGTGTTGTTATTGCTGCTGCTACAGTATGGTTGTGAAGAATATTTGATGATGATGGTGGTGGTGGTGGTGATGATGATGATGATGATGACTGATGACAACGATGATGATGGTGTTGTTATTGCTGCTGCTACAGTATGGTTGTGAAGAATATTTGATGATGATGGTGGTGGTGGTGATGATGATGATGATGATGATGACTGATGACAACGATGATGATGGTGTTGTTATTGCTGCTGCTACAGTATGGTTGTGAAGAATATTTGATGATGATGGTGGTGGTGGTGATGATGATGATGATGATGATGATGGTGTTGTTATTGATGACAACGATGATGATGATGGTGTGGTGTTATTGCTGCTGCTACAGTATGGTTGTGAAGAATATTTGATGATGATGGTGGTGGTGGTGGTGATGATGATGATGATGACTGATGACAACGATGATGATGGTGTTGTTATTGCTGCTGCTACAGTATGGTGGTGTGAAGAATATTTGATGATGATGGTGGTGGTGGTGGTGGTGATGATGATGACCGATGACAACGATGATGATGGTGTTGTTATGTGCTGCTGCTGCTGCTGCTGCTGCTACAGTACTACTACAGTATGGTTGTGAAGAATATTTGATGATGATGGTGGTGGTGGTGATGATGATGATGACCGATGACAACGATGATGATGGTGTTGTTATTGCTGCTGCTACAGTATGGTTGTGAAGAATATTTGATGATGATGGTGATGGTGATGATGATGATGTGACAACGATGATGATGGTGTTGTTATTGCTGCTGCTACAGTATGGTTGTGAAGAATATTTGATGATGATGTGGTGGTGATGATGATGATGATGATGACTGATGACAACGATGATGATGGCGTTGTGATTTGATGATGATGGTGGGTGGTGATGATGATGACTGATGACAACGATGATGATGGTGTTGTTGTTGCTGCTGCTACAGTATGGTTGTGAAGAATATTTGATGATGATGGTGGTGGTGGTGATGATGATGATGATGATGACTGATGACAACGATGATGATGGTGTTGTTATTGCTGCTGCTACAGTATGGTTGTGAAGAATATTTGATGATGATGATGGTGGTGATGATGATGATGATGACTGATGACAACGATGATGATGGTGTTGTTATTGCTGCTGCTACAGTATGGTTGTGAAGAATATTTTGATGATGATGATGTGGTGGTGGTGGATGATGATGATGATGACCAACGATGATGATGGTGTTGTGTTATTGCTGCTGCTACAGTATGGTTGTGAAGATATTTGATGATGATGATGGTGTGTTGTTGTTGATGCTGCTGCTGCTGCTGCTGTTACAGTACATACTAGTATGGTTGTGAAGAATATTTAATGATGGTGGTGGTGGTGATGATGATGATGATGACTGATGACAACGATGATGATGGTGTTGTTGTTGCTGCTACAGTATGGTTGTGAAGAATATTTGATGATGATGGTGGTGGTGGTGATGATGATGATGATGATGATGATGACAACAATGACTGATGCTAACGATGATGATGGTGTTGTGTGTTGCTGCTGCTACAGTATGGTTGTGAAGAATATTTGATGATGATGGTGGTGGTGGTGGTGATGATGATGATGATGATGACTGATGACAACGATGATGATGGTGTTGTTATTGCTGCTGCTACAGTATGGTTGTGAAGAATATTTGATGATGATGGTGGTGGTGGTGATGATGATGATGATGACTGATGACAACGATGATGATGGTGTTGTTATTGCTGCTGCTACAGTATGGTTGTGAAGAATATTTAATGATGATGTTGGTGGTGGTGGTGGTGATGATGATGATAATGACCGATGACAACGATAATGATGGTGTTATTGCTGTTGCTACAGTATGGTTGTGAAGAATATTTAATGATGATGATGGTGGTGGTGATGATGATGATGATAATGACCGATGACAACGATGATGATGGTGTTGTTGCTGCTACAGTATGGTTGTGAAGAATATTTAATGATGATGGTGGTGGTGGTGGTGGTGACAACGATGTGATGTGTTGTTATGTTGGTGGTGGTGAAGTAGTTTGATGTTGGTGGTGGTGGTGGTGATGATGATGATGATGGTGTTGTTATGGTGGTGGTGGTGATGATGATGATGACCGATGACAACGATGATGGTAGTGTTGATGATGATGATGATGGTGGTGGTGGTAGTGTTGATGATGATGATGATGATGTTGGTGGTGGTGGTAGTGTGATGATGATGATGATGTTGGTGGTGGTGGTGATGATGTTGGTGGTAGTGTTGATGATGATGTTGGTGGTGGTAGTGTTGATGATGATGATGATGTTGGTGGTGGTGGTGATGATGATGATGATGGTGGTGGTGGTGGTAGTGTTGATGATGATATTTTCAATTGATGATGATGCTATTGTCACGTCAGACAGAAATCCTTCAACTTCAAAGCCAAACCAACCGATCTTCAATTCGACTACTATTACACAACCATTCTATTAGCAAGTTTAACATAATAACAATCTATTTCATTTTCCAGAATCACGAATTCCCCACCGATGCTTTCACGGCGGGAAATATCGTAGTTACTGCAACCATGGAGGTAAGATATGTTCTTACAATCGATAGACAGACCCGTCAGGCTGGCCAAGTATTAATGAACAGTATTGTTTTAGATTTACAAGGAAGCCATGATCAACCTGTTACCTACTCCAGCCAAGTCACACTACACGTTTAATCTGCGTGACTTTTCTCGTGTTGTGAGAGGTGTGTTGTTGATTAAGAAAGATGCGCTGGAGGACAAGAAAACTATAACAAGGTAGGACTATATTGGTTGTTGGTATTGTTGATGATGATGACGTTGTTGATGATGATGATTAAGATGTTGTTGATGATGATGTTGTTAATGATGATGTTGTTGATGATGATCATGCTGTTGTTGATGATGATCATGTTGATGATGATGACGTTGTTGATGATGATGATTAAGATGTTGTTGATGATGATGTTGTTAATGATGATGTTGTTGATGATGATCATGCTGTTGTTGATGATGATCATGTTGATGATGATGCTGTTGATGATGATGATGTTGATGTTGTTGATATGCTGTTGATGATGATGTTGTTGTTGATGATGTTGTTGATGATGATGATGATGCTGCTGTTGTTGATGATGATGTTGTTGATGGTGTTGTTGATATGCTGTTGATGATGATGCTGTTGATGATGATGCTGTTGATGATGATGTTGATGATGATGATATTGTTGTTGCCTTGTCGTCATTTCTGCCTTTTCATCTACTGGTTCTATCGTTGCTTTTCCTGCTGTTTTCTGTTGTTGGTGATGTACATGTTACTGTCATTTCTTAATCTTGGTATTGTTGTTGTGGTTATTGTTGTTGTTGTTGTTGTGATATTTCTATTGATTGTCACTTCGATTTATTTTGTATTTCTGTTGTTGTTCTGTCAAGCGGTAGTTAACCATGGTATTGTTGTCATACAGGCTTTGGGTCCATGAGGTTTATCGTGTGTTCTATGATCGTCTGGTTGATGACAATGATAGAGCTTGGCTTCACACGTAAGTACAGTCTTCTAGAATGAAAAACCTAATTACTTCACACGGTTACATCGACCTACATATAACTTGTAAATATCCGATTGGCTGATTGGACGTGGTGCGTACTTAAAAAGTAAACTCCTTCGTGTAGCGACAGTATGAGAATATGGGAGTGAGTGGGAAGGTTACGGTACCGTGCCGTGCCGTATTGAACGAGTTTGATTGGATGAGATGCATCTGCACGCTTTTTGATTGGTTCAGAAAGGAAGCCATTTCGAGTGTCACGGTATACCGTAGGTTTCCCACTCATACGAAAACGACTTCAAATTGTGTCTTATGACTGTTTTGTAATTTTTTATTTTTTTTAAATCTTTCTTGTAGCCTGCTGAAAAAAGTCACCAAAGAACACTTCAAGGAGGATTTCGATGGGCTATTCAAACATCTATCATCAGACACTAAAACGGTACAGTTCTAAGTTTACTTACCATCGAAGAAAACCTCTCGTAAATGACCGTTCGCTTTAAGGTTATATTTATAGCGTGTCACTGTCGCTAATAGTAGTTTAACTGCTAAACTGTGATCTATTATTATTATTATTATTTATTATCATTACCTAATCGACGATGCTTTGTGTTCTAGGCTTCTGAAGACGACATGAGAAGTTTGATGTTCTGCGACTTCCTAAACCCCGACGTGGTAAATAACACGTTGCGTTTCCGTTACCAAAGTGCTATAATGTTGAGAACTCTTGTAATGATTTTATGTAGATGGCAGAAGACCGTTTGTACCAAGAAGTGTCGTCAGTAGAAGAGTTGTACAAAATCACAGAAACGTACCTCGAAGAATACAACCAGACACACAAGACAGGCATGAATCTTGTCATCTTCAGGTAAAAACTAAATCAATTCGAATGAACAGACGGACAGATAGACGGACAGATAGACGGACAGACGGACAGGTAGACGGACGGACAGACGGATAGACGGACGGACAGACAGGCAGATAGATGGACAGACGGACAGACAGACAGATAGACGGACAGACAGACAGACGGGCAGACAGATAGACGGACAGACGGACGGACAGACAGGGACGGACAGACAGACAGACGGGCGGGCAAACAACGGACGGACAGACAAACATACATATGGATAAATAATCGCTTACCTCTCTCTCCAAGTTCCTGCAATCGCTCCTCATATACCCGCTATCCTTGTTTTCCTAGATATGTTCTAGAACATCTGGTACGCATAAGTCGAGTTTTGAAGCAGCCTGGTGGTAACGCCCTGCTAGTGGGTGTCGGTGGTAGTGGACGGCAATCTTTATCAAGACTGGCTGCAGACATTGCTGGCTTCACTGTGTTTCAGCCTGAAATCTCGAAAAGTTACGGTATGCCAGAATGGAGAGAAGACATCAAGGTAACGCACTGTTGTAGCTGTTGATGATGATGACGGTGATGTTGTTGGTGATGATGATGATGTTGTTGTTGTTGGTGGTGGTGGTGGTGGTGATGTTGGTGATGATGATTGTTGTTGTTGACGGTGATGATGATGTTGTTGATGATGATGATGGTGATGTGATGTTGGTGACGATATTGTTGTTGTTGTTGATGGTGATGATGTTGTTGATGAGTGATGTTGATGGTAGTGATAATATAATAATAATGATGTTGTTGTTGTTGTTGCGGTGTGAATGGTGGTTGTGGTTGTGGTACTATTGTTACTGTTAGAATGAAGAATATTGCTGATGATGATGATGATGTTCGTAAACCTCTGTTGATTATCTCTGTTAATTATCTCTGTTATCTTACTTGTGAATTCACCATGTATGATGTATATTATGATCGACTGCTTCGATTAAACATTCTCGAACCTTTTTTATCAGACTCTCCTAAGGAGCGCTGGTTGTCAGATGAAACCCACAGTCTTCCTCCTGACGGACACACAGATCAAGGAAGAATCCTTCTTAGAAGACATTGACAGCTTGTTGAACACCGGAGAGGTGCCTAACCTGTTTGCTGTGGACGAAAAAGCAGAGCTCAATGAGGTAAGAATTGATAATTCGATTGTTCTGCTGGTAGTTGTTGTTCCAATTTGCTCTATCTATTTCTCCCCTAGGCCGTAAGACCCGTTGCTCAATCACAAGCTGATGACAAGAATGTGGAGTTTTCACCTCTGGCTCTCTTTACCTTCTTTGTGAACTGCTGTAAGGAGAACCTGCATATTATGCTGTGTATGAGCCCCATTGGCGATGCATTCCGCAACAGGTTACGACAGTTCCCTGCTCTTATCAACTGCTGTACCATAGATTGGTTCCAGGTTAGATATACATGTAGTCAGAATTAGTTGTAGCATACAGTAGTTGAATACACAAGAATATAACTTGTTAACACCCATTCACTGAAAAAGATGGCGGCGATACATTTTATCATCACAATCCTTCTAAGTCATTCCCACTTAGATTTACACGTAACTGTTTCCTCCTCCTCCTCCTCCTCCTCCTCCTCTAATAATTTCACTGTTTTTACTATAGCCTTGGCCAGAAGATGCCTTAGAGATGGTCGCTAATAAATTCCTCCAAGACACTCACTTGACAGAAAACGAACGTCAAGAGATCGTACCGTTATGTAAACATTTCCACACAAGTGCTCGGCACTTATCAGAGAGGTAAGTATTGGGATCACACTTACATGATGATGTTGGAATTGATATGCTATCATATATCATGTTTTGTGTGGGTAGAGGAATGTAAAGAAATGCGGGAGGAAAGAGGGATGGTTACTATGGAGGTAGTAGGGAATAAAGTGGCAAGAAGTGAGTTGCTTGAAGGTGGAAGGAGGGGAAGGGAAGGATTGAGATACGTAGATACTATGTAGGTAGTAGGGAATAAAGTGGCAAGAAGTGAGTTGCTTGAAGGAGGAAGGAGGGGAAGAGAAGGATTGAGATTCGTAGATACTATGTAGGTAGTAGGGAAAAAAGTGACAAGAAGTGAGTTGCTTGAAGGAGGAAGGAGGGGAAGGGAAGGATTGAGATACGTAGATACTATGTAGGTAGTAGGGAATAAAGTGGCAAGAAGTGAGTTGCTTGAAGGTGGAAGGAGGGGAAGGGAAGGATTGAGATACGTAGATACTATGTAGGTAGTAGGGAATAAAGTGGCAAGAAGTGAGTTGCTTGAAGGAGGAAGGAGGGGAAGGAAGGATTGAGATACGTAGATACTATGGACTAGGTAGTAGGGAATAAAGTGGCAAGAAGTGAGTTGCTTGAAGGAGGAGGGAGGGGAAGGGAAGGATTGAGATACGTAGATACTATGTAGGTAGTAGGGATTAAAGTGGCAAGAAGTGAGTTGCTTGAAGGAGGATGGAGGGGAAGGGAAGGATTGAGATACGTAGATACTATGTAGGTAGTAGGGAATAAAGTGGCAAGAAGTGAGTTGCTTGAAGGAGGAAGGAGGGGAAGGGAAGGATTGAGATACGTAGATACTATGGACTAGGTAGTAGGGAATAAAGTGGCAAGAAGTGAGTTGCTTGAAGGAGGATTGAGGGGAAGGGAAGGATTGAGATACGTAGATACTATGTAGGTAGTAGGGAATAAAGTGGCAAGAAGTGAGTTGCTTGAAGGAGGAAGGAGGGGAAGGGAAGGATTGAGATACGTAGATACTATGGACTAGGTAGTAGGGAATAAAGTGGCAAGAAGTGAGTTGCTTGAAGGAGGATGGAGGGGAAGGGAAGGATTGAGATACGTAGATACTATGTAGGTAGTAGGGAATAAAGTGGCAAGAAGTGAGTTGCTTGAAGGAGGAAGGAGGGGAAGGGAAGGATTTAGATACGTAGATACTATGGACTAGGTTGTAGGGAATAAAGTGGCAAGAAGTGAGTTGCTTGAAGGAGGATGGAGGGGAAGGGAAGGATTGAGATACGTAGATACTATGTAGGTAGTAGGGATTAAAGTGGCAAGAAGTGAGTTGCTTGAAGGAGGATGGAGGGGAAGGGAAGGATTGAGATACGTAGATACTATGTAGGTAGTAGGGAATAAAGTGGCAAGAAGTGAGTTGCTTGAAGGAGGAAGGAGGGGAAGGGAAGGATTGAGATACGTAGATACTATGGACTAGGTAGTAGGAAATAAAGTGGCAAGAAGTGAGTTGCTTGAAGGAGGATGGAGGGGAAGGAAGGATTGATACGTAGATACTATGTAGGTAGTAGGGAATAAAGTGGCAAGAAGTGAGTTGCTTGAAGGAGGATGGAGGGGGAGTGAAGGATTGAGATACGTAGATACTATGTAGGTAGTAGGGAATAAAGTGGCAAGAAGTGAGTTGCTTGAAGGAGGATGGAGGGGAAGGAAGGATTGAGATACGTAGATACTATGAAGGTAGTAGGGAATAAAGTGGCAAGAAGTGAGTTGCTTGAAGGAGGATGGAGGGGAAGGGAAGGATTGAGATACGTAGATACTATGTAGGTAGTAGGGAATAAAGTGGCAAGAAGTGAGTTGCTTGAAGGAGGATGGAGGGGAAGGGAAGGATTGAGATACGTAGATACTATGGACTAGGTAGTAGGGAATAAAGTGGCAAGAAGTGAGTTGCTTGAAGGAGGAGGGAGGGGAAGCGAAGGATTGATACTATGGAGGTAGTAGGAAGTAAAGTGTCAAGAACTGAGGTCTCTCCATTATAGAAGGTACTTGAGGAATTACGGAGACATGGGAGTGAAGGATTTCAAGATACTATGGAGGTAGTAGGGAATAAAGTGGCAAGAAGTGAGTTGCTTGAAGGAGGATGGAGGGGAAGGGAAGGATTGAGATACGTAGATACTATGAAGGTAGTAGGGAATAAAGTGGCAAGAAGTGAGTTGCTTGAAGGAGGATGGATGGGAAAATAAACGAAGGAACCTTTACCGTTAAATATACGTAGATACTATGGAGGTAGTAGGGAAAAGCTTCGAAGTGGCAAGAAGTGAGTTGCTTGATGGAGGGGGATGGGAAGGATTGAGATTGAATGGAATGGAATCAGTTAGTCAGACAGTAAGATAGATTTAACTATTGTCTCTCCATTATAGATATCTTGAGGTACTTGGCAGACATAATTACGTAACCCCTACATCTTATCTTGAACTGATATCCTCATTCAAGACACTCCTGGGAAAGAAACAAGAGGAGGTGCGTATTCCTAACAGCATTACTATCAATTCTCTTCATTTCTTTCCTACCAGTTTGATCATCTCACTGTAAGTGTTATTTGTAGGTATTAAGAAATAAGCGTCGTTATGAAGTTGGTTTAGAGAAGCTCGCATTTGCTGCATCTCAGGTAATCACAAATAAACGAATACAAACCTTTACCGTTAATGTATACACAATCGAACTTCGACTAACACAAATAAACGAATACAAACCTTTACCGTTAAATATACTGATACACTCATTTCGATAAAGTTAGTCACCCGAAAAGCTTCGAAGGTGAGACCAAGAAGGACCATGGGTACATACATTTTAACCAACCCAGGATCCTCATCGGTCTCACCTTCGAAGCTTTACGGGTGACTAACTTTATCGAAATGAGTGTATACAGTCGAACCTCTACTAACGCGCCACCTTCTCAAAACGGCCAGGATCTCCTGTTCCGATCACACCATCCAGTCCATGCATTTATTGTTATTGAAGCTTCCTCACAACGGACACCTCTCTATAACGGCCAGGGTTTTTGGTCCACACTTATACCAGCCCATACATTTATTGTTATTGAAGCTTCCCCACAACGGACACCTCTCTATAACGGCCAGGGTTGTTGGTCCACACTTATACCAGCCCATACATTTATTGTTATTGAAGCCTCCCCACAACGGACACCTCTCTATAACGGCCAGGGTTGTTGGTCCACACTTATACCAGCCCATACATTTATTGTTATTGAAGCTTCCCCACAACGGACATCTCTATAACGGCCAGGGATTTTGGTCCGCACTTATACCAGCCCATACATTTATTGTTATTGAAGCTTTCTCACAACGGACACCTCTCTATAACGGCCAGGGTTGTTGGTTCACACTTATACCAGCCCATACATTTATTGTTATTGAAGCTTCCTCACAACGGACAACTCTCTATAACGGCCAGGGTTGTTGGTCCACACTTATACCAGCCCATACATTTATTGTTATTGAAGCCTCCCCACAACGGACACCTCTCTATAACGGCCAGGGTTTTTGGTCCACACTTATACCAACCCATACATTTATTGTTATTGAAGCCTCCCAACAACGGACACCTCTCTATAACGGCCAGGGTTGTTGGTCCACACTTATACCAGCCCATACATTTATTGTTATTGAAGCTTCCCCACAACGGACATCTCTATAACGGCCAGGGATTTTGGTCCGCACTTATACCAGCCCATACATTTATTGTTATTGAAGCTTCCCCACAACGGACACCTCTCCATAACGGCCAGGGTTGTTGGTTCACACTTATACCAACCCATACATTTATTGTTATTGAAGCCTCCCCACAACGGACACCTCTCTATAACGGCCAGGGATTTTGATCCACACTTATACCAGCCCATACATTTATTGTTATTGAAGCTTCCCCACAACGGACACCTCTCTATAACGGCCAGGGTTGTTGGTCCACACTTATACCAGCCCATACATTTATTGTTATTGAAGCTTTCTCACAACGGACACCTCTCTATAACGGCCAGGGTTTTTGGTCCACACTTATACCAGCCCATACATTTATTGTTATTGAAGCTTTCTCACAACGGACACCTCTCCATAACGGCCAGGGTTGTTGGTTCACACTTATACCAACCCATACATTTATTGTTATTGAAGCCTCCCCACAACGGACACCTCTCTATAACGGCCAGGGATTTTGATCCACACTTATACCAGCCCATACATTTATTGTTATTGAAGCTTCCCCACAACGGACACCTCTCTATAACGGCCAGGGTTGTTGGTCCACACTTATACCAGCCCATACATTTATTGTTATTGAAGCTTCCCCACAACGGACACCTCTCTATAACGGCCAGGGTTGTTGGTCCACACTTATACCAGCCCATATATTTAATGTTATTGGTCATGAAACCCCCTCACAATGGACACCTAAATTTTGACTAGAGGTGGCCGTTGTAGAGGTTCGATTGTGTCATGGAAGTTTCTTTCTGCAGCCATATTCTTTACGAACGTTTTGTAGTAAAAGAAAGATACATCCAAAATGAGTTGGTTGAATTTATGTGGAAAATCAGAGAATTCAGGCGGAATGACTTGGGTGACACCTTTGTGACTCATGGGTGACTCTTGCGTTACTTCTTGATGTCACACAAGTTAACTCTCGTGCTTTCATAGGTTGCTGATATGCAAAAAGAGTTGGAGGAATTACAGCCACAGTTGGTAACGGCAGCAGCGGAGAACGACAAGTTGATGGTGGTATGTATTAGACCAGTGATATCACATCTCTTACGTAGCCCTCTTACGCAGCCATTTTTATCATTACGTAACGGTTGTGTAAATATGTTTCTCATTGCCTAGATCATCGAGAAAGAATCTCTGGAAGTTGAAGCGACCAGTGAGATTGTGCGCAAAGACGAAGCTTCTGCCAACATAAAAGCAGCGGAAGCGCAGGCTCTGAAAGACGAGTGTGAAGGAGAATTAGCCGAGGCTATCCCTGCATTGGAGGCTGCACTTGCTGCATTGAACACGCTCAAGGTACAAAGACTGATCGAAACAATTGCTGTCAAAGAACTATGGCTGCATTGAATAAAACTGTCAAATCAGTAACTGTGCAGAGCATTGACATGAATAGCGCAATAAACAGTAAAATCCAGAGTACACTGAGCCCCGTTAATGCCGACACCATCGGGACAAGTTAACGGTTTTGTTAACGGAGAATATACGGCCCAGTTTCCGCCGGGACCGGATTGTAGCAACCACTAGTCTGCCTCGATTAGTGAATACTATTTGCAGACTAGTGGTCAAACTTGACTTGTTATTTCAACTTTTCAAAAAACTTGAACTTGAATTTGGACCGAGAAAGCTGTCCGTATTAACATGGTGATAGATTGCCCAGTTGTCTGAATACATCTCAGTACGATCTATGTCTAGACGTGCTACCCTTGCTATACTCGGCCTTTTTGACATAACCTGAACTTCTCCCGAGAGGAGAAGAGGAGGGAGTGGCACAACTACATGGAGGTTAAACACGTTGCAGCTTTCTACACACCGTCTGTCTGTCCGCTGTTTTTGTTCTTAACGGAATGCACTGGTTCCGCCTGCGCGTGCGTGAAAATAAAGGCATGGCCCCAAGGTATACCGGCACCCTTTGTTGTGCGTCCTTGTTCAAGATGGCAGTAGACCGGTCTGGTTTTAAAAGTTAACTTTGTGTTTGTATCTCGCCACAGCCTGCCGATATCACTATTGTGAAATCCATGACCAACCCACCTGCTGGGGTGAAGCTAGTCATGTCTGCCGTGTGTGTCATGAAGGATATTAAACCTGATAAAGTCGTTGACCCTGCGGGTACTGGTAAGAAGATCCTGGACTACTGGGGACCGTCCAAAAAACTCCTAGGTGACATGTCGTTCTTGCAGAGTCTGAAGGACTACGATAGAGACAACATAGCTGTAAGTAAACACATCGTTTTTGTCTTGTAGACCACTCCCAGTTCCTACACTCACATAGGCGGAGGGAGGGAGGGGGGGGGGGGGGGGGGGGGGGGCACCTCGCATGGGTACTCGTATCCTGTATCCTTCCTCGTAGAGTAGATTCCGTATTACTGAAAAACCTACGGCACGAACGTACTTTGACCTGCGGTGACGAACATATGTTTCGAACGATTCCGTGCCGTGACCGTGACTGTGTCGTGACAGTATCGTGACCGTGCCATGACCGTGTCGTGACCGTATCGTGACCGTGCCGTGACCGTGCCATGACCGTGCCATGAGTGCCTTAAATGTGCAGTAATACGGGCAACAAAATCGTGCAACTTGTCGCGCAACATTGTTGCGTTGCAAGTTGCAGAGCAATGTTTCTCGTATTGCCACCGTTCGCGCAACTTGTCGCGCAACACATTTTCGTGTTGCAGGTTGCAAAACTTTGAACATTGCGCAAAGTAGAAGCTCGAAAATTTAATGTGTTGCGCGACAAGTTGCACGATTTTGTTGCTCATATTACCGCACCTTAAGTCTTTGGTATTGTTGCTTAATGCTACATCCTGATTACTTCCAGGTTCATATTATGTCTAAAATACGAAAAGAATACATCCCAAACCCTGACTTTGATCCAACTAAAGTGAAAACAGCTTCATCTGCTGCTGAAGGCTTGTGCAAGTGGGTTATTGCTTTAGAGATCTACGACCGTGTGGCAAAGGTACCATAATCATGTAACAAATTGTCTGTACTCTTACACTGAAAAACAAAACCGTACACTCTTGCCCGCCGGGTGTAAATTATGTGTACATAATCAAAACCACGAAAAAAAACATTTAGAACCATGAAAATTCAATTCAATTTTCACGAAATGTAATGGCATTTCCCCCAGTACTTATTGATCACAGACGATGTCATTAAATAACCACAGCTCATATGGAACTAACCTCAGCCGCTTATTGGCGCTCGTGTCCACGTGAGACCCCCGTGTCGCGAGCGCAAAAAAAAAGCTGATATTCGCAGGCTAAAATGGAACGACCTTGCTATTAAAGCGAGAAAATAAATACGAACCCAACATATATTGTTGTCATGACTGCATGAGCGTTGCGTTACACTTCTGACGTCACATCGTTGTCTGTACACTTATTGATCATGGTTAAGAACCAATCAACCAATCAAAAAAAAAGAACCAACCTACGGCCTCTAATGTTGCCATGAATCTGCATGAGCGTTGCGTGACACTTCTGACGTCACATCATTGTCTGTACACTTATTGATCATGGTTAAGAACCAATCAAAACAAAGAACCAATCCAGAACCAATATTACGTTAATATTTTACTTATTTAATCCTATATTTGTAAATTAGTATTGAAAATCCCTGTTGGGAAATGCTAATAAATTTATTGTATCGTATTGTATTGTATTGTATTGTATCAACGTGCGAGGAAAATCATAAATGTATTCAAATTATGATGCAGTAATATCGAATACTATCTAAACCACGTTATGTCCATTGTGTTTATTCAGGTTGTCGCACCAAAGAAGCTGCGTTTAGCCGAGGCAGAGGAATCCCTGGTACAAACCATGATCTTGTTGAACGCTAAACGAAAGGAGCTTGCAGATGTCGAGGCTAAGCTGGCTACCCTCAAAGCACAATTCCAGGAAACCACGGAGAAGAAGGAGCAGTTAGAGTTCCAGGTAAAGACGTTTATACAAGCGGTAAAAAGACTCAGAAAAAATACTGAGCCCAGACGGGATTTGAACACGTGACCTCCTGGATACTAGTCAGGCGCTCTAACCACTGAGCCACTGGGAACTCATGTGATTAAGCAGGTCTTGGTTCGTATTAATACCCAGGTCACTTAGGACGTACTATCCAGTACGATCAGCTAAGCGGAAGAAATCTTACGAACTACATTACTAACAATTACCAAGCGACAAATTACCATATAACTTAACGTTTATACAAGTTATAGCAATTTATTTCATCAGATGTGCACATAAGGGTTGCGCCATCTTTTGTATTTTGCGATGTATGACAAAGACAACTCACGGGGGGAGGGGTAGTTTTGCTTTCAATCAGCTGGTACAGCACCACTAATGTCATTACTACCGTGTGCAATACTATGCGACTAATCGAGATGAAAGTTGTGGTTGTTAAGTTTGCAATAACTGACTACCGTCAATCATAGACATGATGAATGCGGCTGTTTGATGCGTAGGCTCCATAGCAGACTACAAGTCGCAATGTTATATGGCTCTTCGTTTAGGTTGATTAATTCTAATATGGCCCTCCTTTTAGGCTGATTAATTCTAATATTGCCCTCCTTTTAGGTCGATTAATTCTAATATTGCCCTCCTTTTAGGTCGATTAATTCTAATTTTGCCCTCCTTTTAGGTCGATTAATTCTAATATTGCCCTCCTTTTAGGTCGATTAATTCTAATATTGCCCTCCTTTTAGGTCGATTTATGTTCGAAGAAACTGGTCCGTGCTGAGAAACTGATTGGTGGTCTTGGTGGTGAGAAGGATCGTTGGTCACAAGCAGCGCTATCACTGCAGGATATCTACGATAACCTGACTGGTGATGTACTTATATCGTCTGGTGTTATTGCCTACTTGGGCGCTTTTACTGCTGGGTTTAGAAAAGAATGTTGCCAGGATTGGACTAAGATATGTAAGGTAAAGTATGACTAGAAAGTGAAAAACGAAAGGGACGAAAAATGAGAGAATAATTGAATTGAAGTAACGAAACAAAGGATAAGAGGTTATTTCCATCCATTCGTCCATTCTCTTCCCTCCCTCTTGATGGAAATAATAATATATATTTATAATTTTAATTTTAATTATAATATATAATAATAATAATAATATATAATAATAATAATAATAATAATAATAATAATAATAATAACAATAACAACAACAACAACAACAACAACAACAACAATAATAATAATAATAATAATAATAATAATAATAATAATAATAATAATAATAATCGGTTCTTATATAGCACATTTCACATTGTCCCAATGCGCTTTACAACCGATGGAGGACTTTTTCGGACCGAATATGATAGGCGCCCATGGCAGCCGAGCAGCTATTCCCTTGTCCCTTCTCCCAACTACAGATATATTTGCACACTCAGTTTCATTGCGAGTGTCTACTTGGTGTTTCTTCTAAGAGTAAATACAGCTTATTTGATGGTTTGACAGATAATACGCGCGGATATTTTACGAGTTGCGTAGTATTTTTCTGAGCCCGTAGGGCGAGGAGAAATACGAGCAATGAGTAAAATGTCCGCAAGTATTATCTGTTCAAACCTTCAAATAAGGGGTTTATTATTCCACAATTGATTTTGGTTCTTTGTTTCCTGAAGATTTTGAGCCATTTTTGCTATGTTTTTCGTGCGCGTGCGAGCTACTGTGTAATACGCTGGCATATTTTGCGTGTTCTCTTGCCCTTATATGGTAAAATAACGACCAGTCTTATTACTACCGATATTACCATATCCTCAGATGTTTTCTCTGATATTCAATGTCTTCTTTCAGTCCAAGAGCATCCCTTGTTCAGACGACTTCTCGTTGAGTAAAACTCTTGGAGAAGCCATTAAAATAAGAGCGTGGAACATTGCTGGCCTTCCGACGGATGCTTTCTCTATCGATAATGGTGTTATAGTGGACAGCGCTAGGAGATGGTAAGGGTTTGATATATAATAATAATATATGATGATGATACAGTCATTTGCAAAAATTCTGGCCGCTACAAAATATCAATATATCGGGTGCATTATCTCGGGTAATTAAAAAATCGAAAATAAATTTCCCTTAAGCGGGTTAATGCCAGCAAAGTTGGTAGAAATATTTAGTATAATGTTTATTTTAGTCTTACGTTTGTTGTTTGTAAATTTTACTTCATTTAATAAGTTAGGAAACTCAAAATAGTCTTATGTAATTACCCATAATGCACCCGATATATTGATATTTCGTGGCGGCCAGAATTTTTGCAAATGACGGTATGGTGTTTACATAGCGCATATACATATATGCTCTATGCGCTTTACAATGAAGTGGGGTTTTTACCACCATTAAAGGCGCAATTTGCAGCCGCGCGGCTTACAATCACGAGAAAAGTTAGTACGTTAGCGTGTGTTAGTCGTTTTTTTTCCTATTACGAGCATACGTACCTGGCGCGTTGTAGTGGACATACTCGGGCATGTACTTTGTTATCCCTGCTCTTGTCCATACCTGGCGCATTGTAGTGGACATACTCGGGCGTGTACTTTGTTATCCCTGCTCTTGTCCATACCTGGCGCGTTGTAGTGGACATACTCGGGCATGTACTTTGTTATCCCTGCTCTTGTCCATACCTGGCGCTTTGTAGTGGACATACTCGGGCATGTACTTTGTCATCCCTGCTCTTGTCCATACCTGGCGCGTTGTAGTGGACATACTCGGGCGTGTACTTTGTTATCCCTGCTCTTGTCCATACCTGGCGCGTTATAGTGGACATACTCGGGCATGTACTTTGTTATCCCTGCTCTTGTCCATACCTGGCGCGTTGTAGTGGACATACTCGGGCATGTACTTTGTCACCCTTTTGTCCATATCCTGGCGCGTTGTAGTGGACTACTCGGGCATGTACCATACCTGCTCTTGTCCATACTGGCGCGTTGTAGTGGACATACTCGGGCGTGTACTTTGTCATCCCTGCTCTTGTCCATACCTGGCGCGTTATAGTGGACATACTCGGGCGTGTACTTTGTCATCCCTGCTCTTGTCCATACCTGGCGCGTTGTAGTGGACATACTCGGGCATGTACTTTGTTATCCCTGCTCTTGTCCCTGTTGCACGGCAAGGCGTCGGTAAAAGCCATACTTGCGCGTTGTAGTGGACATTCGGGCATGTACTTTGTTATCCCTGCTCTTATCCATAGATTTTTAACGTTGTAGTGGACATACTCGGGCATGTACTTTGTCATCCCTGCTCTGTCCATACCTGGCGCGTTATAGTGGACATACTCGGGCATGTACTTTTTATCCCTGCTCTTGTCCATACCTGGCACGTTGTAGTGGACATACTCGGGCATGTACTTTGTTATCCCTGCTCGTACAATAGTTTAAATCACGTGCATTGATTGTTTTATCCATAGGCCTCTGATGATTGATCCACAAGGCCAGGCGAACAAGTGGATAAAGTGGACATACTGAGAAGGATTCGCAACTATCGCGTAGTAGTGGATACTCGGGCATGTACTTTGTTATCCCTGCTCTTGTCCATACCTGGCACGTTGTAGTGGACATACTCGGGCATGTACTTTGTTATCCCTGCTCTTGTCCATACCTGGCACGTTGTAGTGGACATACTCGGGCATGTACTTTGTTATCCCTGCTCTTGTCCATACCTGGCGCGTTGTAGTGGACATACTCGGGCATGTACTTTGTTATCCCTGCTCTTGTCCATACTTGGCGCGTTGTAGTGGACATACTCGGGCATGTACTTTGTTATCCCTGCTCTTGTCCACCATACCTGGCGCGTTGTAGTGGACATACTCGGGTGTACTTTGTTCGCTCTTACCATACCTGGCGCGTTGTAGTGGACATACTCGGGCATGTACTTTGTCATCCCTGCTCTTGTCCATACTTGGCGCGTTGTAGTGGATACTCGGGCATGTACTTTGTTATCCCTGCTCTTGTCCATACCAGGGCGGTAGTGGACATAGAGGGCATGTACTTTGTTATCCCTGCTCTTGTCCATACCTGGCGCGTTGTAGTGGACATACTCGGGCATGTACTTTGTCATCCCTACTCTTGTCCATACCTGGCGCGTTGTAGTGGAAATACTCGGGCATGTACTTTGTTATTCCTGGGTCCATACCTGGCACGTTGTAGTGGACATACTTTGGCATGTACTTTGTCATCCCTACTCTTGTCCATACCTGGCGCGTTGTAGTGGACATACTCGGGCATGTACTTTGTTATCCCTGCTTTTGTCCATACCTGGCGCGTTGTAGTGGACATACTCGGGCATGTACTTTGTTATCCCGGCTCTTGTCCATACCTGGCGCGTTGTAGTGGACATACTCGGGCGTGTACTTTGTCATCCCTGCTCTTGTCCATACCTGGCGCGTTATAGTGGACATACTCGGGCGTGTACTTTGTCATCCCTGCTCTTGTCCATACCTGGCGCGTTATAGTGGACATACTCGGGCGTTACTTTGTCATCCCTGCTCTTGTCCATACCTGGCGCGTTGTAGTGGACATACTCGGGCATGTACTTTGTCATCCCTGCTCTTGTCCATACCTGGCGCGTTGTAGTGGACATACTCGGGCATGTACTTTGTCATCCCTGCTCTTGTCCATACCTGGCGCGTTGTAGTGAACATACTCGGGCATGTACTTTGTTATCCCTGCTCTTGTCCGTTGCACGGCAAGGCGTCGTTAAAAGCGCAGCGGTTGCTTTCGATTTTGTTTTGCTTTCGAGATTTTTAACTGTGATAATTAATGAATTCCACTATATCACTGCGGTTCGTGGTCTATTAATCATCAAATGGTGCCGTTTTACTATACCAACAGCTAGCCGGTCGTACAATAGTTTAAATCACGTGCATTGATTGTTTATTAGGCCTCTGATGATTGATCCACAAGGCCAGGCGAACAAGTGGATAAAGAATACTGAGAAGGATTCGCAACTATCGGTAGGTATACACAGGGACACCATGGTGGGGAGAGAGGGGTTGGGTTCGACATGGTTATAACGGAACTAGCCATCTGCCGGTAGGTATATCCAGAGACACCAGGGAGGGGATAGAGGGGTTGGGTTCGACGTGGTTATAACGGAACTAGCCATCTGCCGGTAGGTATACCCAGGGACACCAGGGAGGGGATAGAGGGGTTGGATTCGACGTGGTTATAACGGAACTAGCCATCTGTCGGTAGGTATACACAGAGACACTAGGGAGGGGATAGAGGGTTTTGGGTTCGACGTGGTTATAACGGAACTAGCCATCTGTGCTTTCTATTGAACTCGATTGATTTGCATGATTGACAGGTGATCAAGCTTACCGATTCTGATTACATTCGAACCCTCGAGAACAGCATACAGTTTGGGAACCCGGGAACCCTGTGTTACTCGAGAATGTAGGCGAAGAGCTCGACCCATCACTGGAACCTCTGTTGTTAAAGCAGACGTTTAAACAAGGTGAAAAAGAACTAGACTGTACTAGACTAGATTTAAAACAGAGATTTTATTACAAGTTTGTTATACACCTATTTCAAAGAACGTTGGCATCTGAAATCTGAATCTGAATAATCTGAATCTGAAATCTGAATCTGAAATCTTATTATTATTGTGGGTATAAGTTGTGATCTACCTTGTAATTACTGGAATATGCCTACACGACCCGGCTATAGACGAAGACCTGTGTTGGTGAATAGTGTGGCTACGAGTGTTTTTACTGAGGTCACAGATTCAGATTTCAGATTCAGATTTCAGATGCCAACGTTTTTTGAAATAGGTGTATACGCTTTGTGTATTGTGCGGTTCCGTAGCTTGGCGTGGCGTGGCGTGGCGTGGCGTGCTCTATCTGCGTATTGCCGTGTCTTGTCCGTGCATTGATTGTCGTACTGTGTCGTGTTTGGCCGTTCACTGCCATGTACTCTGAGGTTTCCTGTCTATTCTGTGTCATGTCCTTGGGCTGTCCACGTAGTGCTATACATATGCGTTGTTGTACAGTGATGTCCCGTTGGTGCGGTGATCTTGCTGTTTATCCCTGTACTAGATAATAAACAACTATCGTTCACCTGTCATACCGGTTTGTGGTAAATACATTGGAAGAGTGTTATAACCATTGAGATAGCAGTTCTTAAATTTTGACGATATTATCTCCAATTTAAAAACTGTCTAGCCTATCCAATGTTGCTGGAATAAGAACGTTGAATCCATTCAAGTGGTATTTCCACTAGTTTATCATCGAGGGCAAACACCTCGAAAAACTGTATAGCCTATCCAATGTGCTGGAGAAAAAACGTTCAATCCATTCAAGTGATATTTCCACTAGTCTTTCATCGAGGGCAAACATCTCGAAAAAGTAGTAACTAAATCAGCCAATCAAAACATTCGAACCCATTCTTCCAACCTTTGCCACAGACCGGCCTGTATTTCGTGTAGACGACACTAACATCAGTGATGTGTATTTCTAGGTGGTGTTAATTGTCTTCGCCTGGGAGACACTGTCATTGAATACTCCAACGACTTCCGGTTCTACATCACGACCAAGCTGCGCAACCCTCATTACTTACCTGAATTATCCACCAAAGTAACGTTACTTAACTTTATGATCACACCGGAGGGTCTACAGGATCAGCTACTTGGTATTGTGGTCGCTAAAGAGAGGTAAAGAAATGTCACATACAGGGTGATATCATGATGTCCTCGTGGTCGGTTTATATGCGCATCCTCGACAACCCAGGGGTCACTAGGTGTGGCCGGGGGGAGGCAGGGGAGAAAGGATGGAGACGGAATATTTTTTTTATTTCCCTCCCATTTTCTCCCTAGGCCTCGCACTGGCACCACTGTGTACCCCCTGAGTTTCCAAGGATTCTACATTTATTGATTCCACTACATCTGTGTTGTACTTAGAAACCCGGTTTGTTACACCCGAATTCTCGCGTTCTGGCAAATGCGCACACTTTCTTCAGATTGTTTTAGAGTCAGTTTAACCAATGTTTCGTTTTCTAGGCCTGATCTTGAGGGGGAGCGACAGGCATTGATTGTACAAAGTGCTGCTAACAAGAAACAGTTAAAGGAGATCGAAGATAAGATATTGGAGACATTGTCGTCTTCAGAGGGTAACATTCTTGAGGATGAGACTGCTATTAAAATCCTTGACTCTTCAAAGGTAATCATTTCAGCCTGTGAAATATCCACGCGGAGATGATACGTGTGCGTTTTCGACCGTCCACGCGGAGTCGATTACGTGTGCGTTTTCGACCGTCCACGCTCGACGATACGTGAGCGTTTTCGACCGTCCACGCTCGACGATACGTGTGCGTTTTCGACCGTCCACGCGGAGACGATACGTGAGCGTTTTCGATTCGACCGTCCACGCGGAGTCGTTACGGGAGACGATACGTGTGCGTTTTAGACCGTCTGCGCGGACGGTGAAAATCAGTGAAAATCATATCGTCTTCATGGACAAGATACGAAAACGCGTGAAAAAAAACGTTTTTCATTCGTGTGTACAGGGCCTAATATAGTCATTTTCGTATGAGTGAGAAAGCCTACGGCACCGTGACACTCAAATGGCTTCCTTTCTGAACCAATCAGAAAGCGTTGAGATACATCTTATCCAATCAAACTCTTTCAATACGGTAAGGCGTCGTGCGGAGACGGTGCGAAACTTTCCCACTCATACGAAAACGACTCCAGTATGTGATTTTAGTAGGGATCTAACTGATACTGATCACAGGGCCTAATAGTATGTCCTTTTTAGTAGGGATCTAACTGATACTGATCACAGGTCCTAATAGTATGTCGTTTTTAGTAGGGATATTACTGATACTGATCACAGGGCCTAATAGTATGTCCTTTTTAGTAGGGATATTACTGATACTGATCACAGGGCCTAATAGTATGTCCTTTTTAGTAGGGATATTACTGATACTGATCACAGGGCCTAATAGTATGTCCTTTTTAGTAGGGATATAACTGATACTGATCACAGGGCCTAATATGTCCTTTTTAGTAGTAGATACTGATCACAGGGCCTAATAGTGATACTGATACATCAGGGGCCTAATAGTATGTCCTTTTTAGTAGGGATATAACTGATACTGATCACAGGGCCTAATAGTATGTCCTTTTTAGTAGGGATATTACTGATACTGATTACAGGGCCTAATAGTATGTCCTTTTTAGTAGGGATATTGCTGATACTGATCACTTCGTTTGCTTGTATCTTATGCAGGTTCTGTCTGATGAAATATCTAAGAAACAGAAGGTAGGTGAAATAGTTGGAACGAGTGTTGAAAGGAAAGAACAAATGACACTATACAGAAAGAAAGAATATTAACAAGCGATGAATGGATTAATCTATTGGCAATGGAAGGAACGTTTAGTTGTTGTTGTGTATTCTTCGTTTTCCTGCAAGCAGGCAACTAGCTACAATCTGTATTCTTCATTCCTAGTTTCCTTAAAGTTGGAGAGAATTAAAAAAGTATATGTATTCTTCAACCTTTTTCCATTCAGATTTCAGACGAAACAGAAGCGAAGATTAATGAATCTCGTCGAGGTTACAACCCCATAGCAGCCCACGCCTCGGTGTTGTTTTTCTCTATTACTGACCTACCTAATATCGACCCTATGTACCAATACTCGTTAACTTGGTATGTCAATCTCTTTCTCAACTCAATACACGACAGGTAAGACATGATATCGTTTGACTGTCACTATTTGACCTCTTTGGGGTTTTTTCCGAGGTGGTAGTATGGTCTCCATGTTGGTGGTGGTGGTGGGGATGGTGGTAGTGTAGTTGATGGTGGAGGTTTTGCTGCTGTACGTTTGTGGTGATGGTGGTGATGGTGGTGAAGTAAAAGTGGTGGTAGCCGTGTTGTTGTTGTTGGTGGTGGTGGTGGGGATGGTGGTAGTGTAGTTGATGGTGGAGGTTTTGCTGCTGTACGTTTGTGGTGATGGTGGTGAAGTAAAAGTGGTGGTAGCCGTGTTGTTGTTGTTGGTGGTGGTGGTGGTGGGGATGGTGGTAGTGTAGTTGATGGTGGAGGTTTTGCTGCTGTACGTTTGTGGTGATGGTGGTGAAGTAAAAGTGGTGGTAGCCGTGTTGTTGTTGGTGGTGGTGGTGGGGATGGTGGTAGTGTAGTTGATGGTGGAGGTTTTGCTGCTGTACGTTTGTGGTGATGGTGGTGAAGTAAAAGTGGTGGTAGCCGTGTTGTTGGTGGTGGTGGTGGGGATGGTGGTAGTGTAGTTGATGGTGGAGGATTTGCTGCTGTACGTTTGTGATGATGGTGGTAAAGTAAAAGTGGTGGTAGCCGTGTTATTGTTGTTGTTGTCGTGGTGGTGGGGATGGTGGTGTGTAGTTGGTGGTGGTTTTGCTGCTGTACGTTGGTGGTGGTGTTATTGGTGGTTGGTGGTGGTGTTATTGGTGGTTGGTGGTGGTGTTATTGGTTGGTGGTGGTGTTATTGTGGTGGTGGTGTTATTGGTGGTCGGGTGTGGTGGTGGGTGTTATTGGTGGTTGGTGGTGGTGTTATTGATGGTGGTGGTGTTTATTGGTGGTCGGGTGCTATTGGTGGTTGGTGGCGGTGGTTATTGGTGGTGGGTTGGTGGTGGTGGTGTTATTGGTGGTTGGTGGTGGTGTTATTGGTGCTTGGTGGTGGTGTTATTGGTGGTTGGTGGTGTTATTGTGGTTGGTGATGGTGTTATTGGTGGTTGGTGGTGGTGTGTATTGGTGGTGGTGGTGGTGTTATTGGTGGTGGGTGGTGTTATTGGTGGTTGGTGATCGGGTGTTGGTCGGGTGGTGGTGGTGGGGTGGGTGTTATTGGTGGTTGGTGGTGGTGTTATTGGTGGTTGGTGATCAGGTGTTATTGGTGGTTGGTGGTGTTATTGATGTGGTGGTGTGGTATATTGGTGGTTGTGGTGGTGTGTTATTGGTGGTCGGTGTGTTATTGGTGGTTGGTGGTGGTGTTATTGGTGGTTGGTGGTGGTGTTATTGGTGGTTGGTGGTGGTGTTATTGATGGTGGTTATGGTGGTGGTGTGGTGGTGTTGGTGGTGGTGTGATCGGGTGTTATTGGTGGTTGGTGGTCGGGTGTTATTGGTGGTTGGTGGTGGTGTTATTGTGTTGGTGGTTGGTGTATTGGTGGTGATCAGGTGTTATTGGTGGTTGGTGGTGGTGTTATTGGTGGTTGGTGGTGGTGTTTATTGGTGGTTGGTGGTGGTGGTGGTGGTTGGTGGGTGTTATTGGTGGTCGGTGGTGGTGTTATTGGTGGTTGGTGGTGGTGTTATTGGTGGTTGGTGGTGGTGTTATTGATGGTGGTGGTGTTTATTGGTGGTCGGGTGCTATTGGTGGTTGGTGGCGGTGTTATTGGTGGTTGGTGGTGGGTGTTATTGGTGGTGGTGGTGGTGATCGGGTGTTATTGGTGCTTGGTGGTGTTATTGATGGTGGTGGTGGTGGTGTGTTATTGGTGGTTGGTGGTGGTGGTGGTGATGGTGTTATTGGGTGGTTGGTGGTGGTGTTGGTGGTGGTGATCGGTGTTATTGGTGGTTGGTGATCGGGTGTTATTGGTGGTTGGTGATCGGGTGTTATTGGTGGTTGGTGGTGGTGTTATTGGTGGTTGGTGGTGGTGTGGTGGTTGGGTGGTATTGGTGGTGGTGGTTATTGTGGGTGGTGATCAGGTGTTATTGGTGGGTGGGTGTTATTGTGGTGGTTGGTGGTGGTGTTATTGGTGGTGGTTGGTGGTGTTATTGGTGGTTGGTGGTCGGGTGTTATTGGTGGTTGGTGATGGTGTTATTGGTGGTTGGTGGTGGTGTTATTGGTGGTTGGTGATCGGGTGTTATTGGTGGTTGGTGGTGGTGTTATTGGTGGTTGGTGGTGGTGTTATTGGTGGTCGGTGGTGGTGTTATTGGTGGTTGGTGATCAGGTGTTATTGGTGGTTGTGGTCGGGTGTTATTGGTGGTTGGTGGTGGTGTTATTGGTGGTCGGGTGGTGGTTGGTGGTTGGTGGTGGTGTTATTGGTGGTTGGTGATCGGGTGTTATTGGTGGTTGGTGATCGGGTGTTATTGGTGGTTGGTGGTGGGTGTTATTGGTGGTTGGTGGTGGTGTTTATTGGTGGTTGGTGGTGGTGTTATTGGTGGTTGGTGGTGGTGTTATTGGTGGTCGGGTGTTATTGGTGGTTGGTGGTGGTGTTATTGGTGGTTGGTGATCGGGTGTTATTGGTGGTTGGTGATCGGGTGTTATTGGTGGTTGGTGGTCGGGTGTTATTGGTGGTTGGTGGTGGTGTTATTGGTGGTTGGTGATCAGGTGTTATTGGTGGTTGGTGGTGGTGTTATTGGTGGTTGGTGGTGGTGTTATTGGTGGTCGGGTGTTATTGGTGGTTGGTGGTGGTGTTATTGATGGTGGTTGGTGGTGGTGTTATTGGTGGTTGGTGTTGTGGTTAGGGGTGGTGTTGTTGGAAGTGGAGGTGGTGATGGTGTGGTAATGCTGCTTTTGTTTATGTCAGTGGTTGTGATGTTCTATTGTTGTTGTTGTTGTTTTATTATTTTATTATTATTTTTTATAATTATTAATAAGTTTTTTTTACAGTTTACCATTTCAAAATCCATTTGCTCTCTTTCAGTAACAAGTCCAAGATCCTAGAACGAAGACTGCGTTACCTGAGCGATCACTTTACCTACAACTTGTATTGTAACGTGTGTCGATCTCTGTTCGAGAAGGACAAGCTTCTCTTCTCCTTCATATTGTGCAGTAACATTCTGAAATCCAAGTCTGAGTTAGACATGGACGAATTTATGCTCTTCTTGACTGGTGGAGTTGGACTTGAAAATAAGGTGAGAAACAAATCAACAATGTTGGATTGTCGACTTTGAACTGGTTTACACTGGAAAACACCGCACGTTCCTGGAAATTAGTCGGTTTGGGACGCTTCGAATGAATTTCCAATGTTAGCAAATTCGTTGAAAATTGAATTTCCAATGAGTGAAGAGCATGCGGTATTTTCCAGTGCTATTGAGAAGCATTGTAAACTCACTGTATTCAGAGTCGATCTTACGTCTTTTACTGAAATCTGTGAGAACATGCCAGTCTCCACCAGATGCTGGAAGATGACCTGTCAGTAGGTCGTGACATCAAACAGTCCTTGTTTTTCCTCACATGACTCAAGGTCCTGTTTTCAATTGGTATTTGTTTTTGCTTTTGACAACTCTAGCTTGAAAACCCTGACCCATCATGGCTGTCTGATAGATCTTGGGATGAAGTTTGCAGAATGTGTGACCTTCCTGGTTTCAAGGAGTTCAGGTAAGCCAGCCATCCTTCAAGATATTACATGGAACACGTACACCTGCTCAGCTCTGTCCATCTCTGGCCTTACCCTCCCCTCCCTAACCTTTCCTACCCCTGGCAGATTTATAGTTTTGTTGTTTTTGTAGGAAAAGCTTCGCTAACAATACGTACGAGTGGCGCAAGATATACGACAGTAAGGAACCCCATAGAGCACCATTCCCGTCACCATGGGCTGACCAGTTGACGGACTTCCAAAAAATGATCGTTATTCGGTGCTTGAGACCCGACAAGGTAAAACTACTAGCATCCAGTAGTTGGGAGAACAATGAGAATGACGTTGTTGTAGGGAGGACAGAAATGCTAGATTCTAGGGATTCATGATGGTGATAAATAATAACATAACATGAATTACTTATTGGCAGGTCGTTCCCTTGGTAACTAACTTTGTGGAGGACAAGCTTGGGGTCAAGTTCGTCCAGCCACCACCGTTTGACCTGGCCAAGAGTTACGCAGACTCTAACGCCCCCGCGCCGTTGCTATTCATCCTTTCTCCTGGTGCTGATCCCATGGCAGGTGAGGAAACCCTTTGCGCTCTAACCTGACTCTATGGACTCTTGGAGTCCAATCTATGGACTCTTGGAGGCGGCCGCCTAACACAAGGGCTGTCGTTTACGAGAGGCTCCATTAACTGGTTGTAATTAGTCGGGCTTCCTGTGGAAGCTCCGACTCTAAAAATGAGATCCGTTCTTTGTCGTTGACCTCAAATCGCAAAATGGGTTCTACAGCGCATGCGCCCTGTGCCGACCGCTAAGATAATCACCGAAGGCTCTAACAACATGGTTTATCAATACGAGACATCGAGTCTGAATTCACAAACCTTGTTGGAGGAAGGTTTAATATGTCGTCTTGTTCTTTTTGAATAGCAATCGCGTTTTCTTTGGTGGAGTGATAACGTTCATTTCTGTTCTACAGGTTTGATGAAGTTCGCTGACGACAAGGGGTTCAGTGGTGAAAAGTTTAATGCAATCTCACTTGGTCAAGGACAGGTAAGACGGCAACGAAATGAGAGAGGTGGAAATTGCAGTTCTCGTATAGTGAACGTTGAGAGTACCTTGTCTGCCTGATATCCCTTCATCATTCTTGCCAGCACCGTCTGTCTGTTTTTCTGTCTGATTCTGAGACTACTGATACTGCTTGAGTTCTGTCTGTCTGTCTGTCTGTCTGTCTGTCTGTCTGTCTGTCTGTCTGTCTGTCTGTCTGTCTGTCTGTCTGTCTGTCTGTCTGTCTGTCTGTCTGTCTGTCTGTCTGTCTGTCTGGTTTGTTGTATTGATACTATCAAGAAATGTGATCGTTCACCCATCAATGAGGCCGCTTCAACGATACTAACAAGGTGCATGTAAATGGTGTAAATGGAATAAAAATCTGAATCTAATACAACAGGGTCCAGTGGCAGCCAAGTTGATAAGAGAAGCCATGCAGAATGGTTCGTGGGTGGTACTACAGAACTGTCACTTGGCTGTATCCTGGATGACATCACTGGAAAAAATCTGTGAGGACCTGAGTCCAGAAAATACACATTCTGATTTCAGACTGTGGCTAACAAGCTATCCATCTAATAAGGTGGGTAACCATTTCTTCAATGTTGATGGAAACTAGCGAGTTAAGTACACTAGTATGGGCTGCGTCGGTGTATCATGATAAATTCAATGGTTAAAGGAATAAAGAGTTTTTCACTTTACTGACGTTTTGAGCCTTAGCTCTTCGTCGGAGTAATTATTGGTTGCTTCCTTTCTTTCTACCCTCCTTCCTCATTTCCCTCCCTCCCTCCCGAGCTCCCTCCCGAGCTCCCTCCCTCCTGAGCTCCCTCCTGAGCTCCCTCCCTCCCGAGCTCCCGAGTTCCCTCCCGAGCTCCCTCCCGAGCTCCCTCCCGAGCTCCCTCCCGAGCTCCCTCCCGAGCTCCCTCCCGAGCTCCCTCCCGAGCTCCCTCCCGAGCTCCCTCCCGAGCTCCCTCCCGAGCTCCCTCCCGAGCTCCCTCCCGAGCTCCCTCCCTTTCTTCCTTTCTTTCTTCTTTCTATCCTTCATTCACGTTTTTGATTGTTTTCTTGCGATTCAATCATCTTACTTGTACTTTTCCAGACTCATATCATATTTTAACTGCTGCTGTGTTTCTTAACAGTTCCCAGTGACCGTTTTACAAAATGGTGTCAAGATGACTAACGAACCTCCCACAGGTCTTCGACAGAACTTACTGCAGTCGTACATCAGTGATCCGATCTCTGATCCAGAGTTCTTTGCGGGCTGTGAAAGCAAGGGACCAGTAAGTAGAATGTATAGAGTCGTCTTCGTATGAGTGGGAAAGTTACGGTACCGTACCGTATTGAAAGAGTTTGATGGGATGAGATGGATCTGCACGCTTTTTGATTGGTTCAGAAAGGAAGCCATTTGAGTGTCACAGTACCGTAGGTTTCCCACTCATACGAAAACGACTCTATGGTACCGTGCCGTGCCGTATTGAAAGAGTTTGATTGGATGAGATGCGGCATCTGCACGCTTTTTGATTGGTTCAGAAAGGAAGCCATTTGAGTGTCACGGTACCGTAGGTTTCCCACTCATACGAAAACGACTCTATTAGCAGTATTCGGTACAAGGTCTATCTTATACGCCCAGGATTGAATACCGATGTGATTTTGTTTGTCTAGATCTGGGAGAAGCTGCTGTTTGGTTTGTGTTTCTTCCATGCATTGGTTCAGGAGAGAAGGAAGTTTGGTCCGCTTGGATGGAATATTCCTTATGGTTTTAACGAGTCTGATCTCCGTATTAGCGTCAGACAACTACAGGTACGATAGTGTAAATGGGTACGAGGTCTATCTTATACGCCCAGGATTGTCCGATCATCATGTTTGTCTAGATCTGGGATCAGCAACTGTTTTATCACCGTAATGCATGGTTCAAGAGAGAACACTAACACATCATCGTTCGGATAATCATCATCATCACTACTACCAGCATCATCTCCCGTATTACCATCATCAACTACCTACGATAACTACTAACACATCATCGTTCGGATAATCATCATCATCACTACTACCATCATCAACATAATTACCATCATCATCACCTACGATAACTACTAACACATCATCGTTCGGATAATCATCATCATCACTACTACCAGCATCAATGCCCGTAATTACCATCATCATCACCTACGACAACTACTAACATATCATCGTTCTTATAATCATCATCATCGCTACTACCAGCATCACTGCCCGTAATTACCATCATCATCACCTACGATAACTACTAACATATCATCGTTCTGATAATCATCATCATCGCTACTACCAGCATCACTGCCCGTAATTACCATCATCATCACCTACGATAACTACTAACATATCGTTCTGATAATCATCATCATCGCTACTACCGTGCATCACTGCCCGTAATTACCATCATCATCACCTACGATAACTACTAACACTTTTCGTTCGGATAATCATCATCATCACTACTACCAGCATCAATGCCCGTAATTACCATCATCATCACCTACGATAACTACTAAACACATCATCGTTCTGATAATCATCATCATAATCACTACTACCAGCATCACTGCCCGTAATTACCATCATCATCACCTACGATAGACTACTAACACATCATCGTTCTGATAATCATCATCATCACTACTACCAGCATCACTGCCCGTAATTACCATCATCATCACCTACGATAACTACTAACATATCATCGTTCTGATAATCATCATCATCGCTACTACCATTTTCACTGCCCCATAATTACCATCATCATCACCTACGATAACTACTAACACATCGTTTCGGATAATCATCATCATCACTACTACCACATCACTGCCCGTAATTACCATCATCATCACCTACGATAACTACTAACAGTCGTTCGGATAATCATCATCATCACTACTACCAGCATCACTGCCCGTAATTACCATCATCATCACCTACGATAACTACTAACACATCATCGTTCTGATAATCATCATCATCACTACTACCAGCATCACTGCCCGTAATTACCATCATCATCACCTACGATAACTACTAACACATCATCGTTCTGATAATCATCATCATCACTACTACCAGCATCACTGCCCGTAATTACCATCATCATCACCTACGATAACTACTAACACATCATCGTTCTGATAATCATCATCATCACTACTACTATCACTCACTGCCCGTAATTACCATCATCATCACCTACGATAACTACTAACACATCATCGTTCGGATAATCATCATCATCACTACTACCACCATCATTATCACTACCGTAATTACCATCATCATCACCTACGATAACTACTAACACATCATCGTTCTGATAATCATCATCATCACTACTACCAGCATCACTGCCCGTAATTACCATCATCATCACCTACGATAACTACTAACACATCATCGTTCTGATAATCATCATCATCACTATTACTATCACTGCCCACCCTCCACCATCATCATCACTACCACCATATATACTAACATATCATCGTTCTGATAATTATCATCATCGCTACTACCAGCATCACTGCCCGTAATTACCATCATCATCACCACGATAAATAAATCTGTTAGTCGAGTGCCTAGCATGTGTCTTCGTGTCCCGTTCGAATCATTTTCTTTCATCTTTCCTTTTTGGATCTAGTACTTTTCTTTGTTATTATACAATGTATTTATGTTTACGTCCTTTGTACATACCATCCACTAAAGTTGTTAATAAAAAGATAACCATGGTATAATCATGATAATCATGTCTCCATAAATTTTTGTATTTTACGATCATTTTTACCACCAGATAGATAACCATGGTATAGTCATGATAATCATGTCTCCATAAATTTCTGTATTTTACGATCATTTTTACCACCACCATTATAACATCATCACTACCACCAGTATATCACCATTACTATCACTCCCACACCCTCCACCATCATTATCATTATCATAGTCATTCATTCGTTCGTTCGTTCGTTCATTTATTCTTTCATTCATTCATTTGCCGCTACACTGTCTACACGATATTTTCTGCACACAGTCACCATTCTTATTGACATCGGCATCATAAGGTTATAAAGTTTGCATTATTGATCACGAGAGAGCATAAAAGTATCATGCCATTTTCTCAGAAGTGTACATGTAGTAGTGTGTTTAAACTGATTGTTTATCGTTACAGATGTTTATTAACGAGTACGAGGAAATCCCATTTGATGCCGTGACGTACCTGACTGGAGAATGTAATTATGGTGGCAGAGTAACTGATGATAATGACAGGTAAGCAGAAAACAAACGTCTCCATCATATTGTGGTTTACCTTATCATTTAGTTTTCTGAACAAGCCATTGTAGTGTTAGGAAGCCATATTGATGTTAGTGTTAGGAAGCCATATTGATGTTAGAAAGACATTGTAAGAGGAAGCCATTGTAGTGTTAGGAAGCCATATTGATGTTAGAAAGACATTGTAAGAGGAAGCCATTGTAGTGTTAGGAAGCCATATTTATGTTAGAAAGACATAATAGTAAGCCGTTGTAATAGGAAGCCGTGTTGATGTTATAAAGCCTTTCCATATTGATGTTAGGAAGCCACTGTAATGTTAGGAAGCCATATTGATGTTAGGAAGCCATTGTAATAGTAAGCCATACTGATTGATGTTAGAAAGCCTTTCCATATTGATGTTAGGCAGCCATTGTAAATTTAAGAAGTCATTGATGTTAGGAAGCCATTGTAATGCCGGGAAGCCATTGTAATGCTAGGAAGCCATTGTAATGCTAGGAAGCCATTGTAATGCCGGGAAGCCATTGTAATGCCGGGAAGCCATTGTAATGCTAGGAAGCCATTGTAATGCCGGGAAGCCATTGTAATGCTAGGAAGCCATTGTAATGCTAGGAAGCCATAATGATGTTAGGAAGCCATATTAATTTTAGGGCCTCTATTGATAACAGTTTTTTACAGCTTTGTAAATACTGATAGAGCTACCCTGTGTAAATAAAGGCATCTATCTATCTATCTAATGTTAGGAAGCCATTGTAATGCCGGGAAGTCATAATGTTAGGAAGCCATTGAAATACTGGGAAGCCCGGCATTATAATGTTAGATGCGCATTAAAGGCACTATTTTGACGTGGTACTTGAACACTGGTGAATTCATGCAATCTCTTTCAGACGCTGTCTGATGAGCATCCTTGCTGACTTTTACAATCCTGACATCATCCAAGACCCTAAGTACAAGTTCTCCCAAAGTGGTAATTACTTTGCACCGCCCAAGGCAACCTATGACGAATACATCGAGTTTATCAAGGTATCAAACAATCGAACTAACAATACCACCTTTTATCTGGCCTCTATTATAACATTTTTTTAACAGCTTTTACATATCTGATAGAGAATAGTAATTTGATAGTAATTTATATATCCGGCTTAGATTTATCTATCTAATTTTAGGAAGCCATTGTATTGCATAACTCATGATATTAGGGAGCCATTGAAATACTTTTATTTTTTATTATAATGTTAGATGCGCATTTATTACTTATTATTATGTATTATTATTATTATTATTCATTAATCTCTTTCATTATTGTTATTATTATTATTATTATTATTATTTTTACAATCCTATTATTATTAGATCCTATTATTATTATTATTCTTATTGGTAATTACTTTGCACCGCCCAAGGCAATTTTTACGAATACATCGAGTTTTTCAAGGTATTTAACAATTATTATTAATTTATTTTTTTTATTATTATTATTTTTCTTATTATTCTTATTTTTCCAGGAACTGCCGCAGACTCAGTCTCCCGAAGTGTTTGGTATGCATGATAATGTGGACATCTCAAAGGAACTACAAGAAACACGAAATGTAAGTTCAACCCCTCCCCCATTCAATTCTTTATTGCGAATGTATTTTTTCGTATTTTTGTTTTCATTTGTTTCTCCCCACCAATGTTTGTTGATGTTGTTTTTGACTAGTTTTTTGACTCGGTGCTGCTGACCCAAGCCCAAGGAACTGGTGGAGGCGCTGGCAAGAAAACGGAAGAGGCACTGTTGGAAATCGCCAAGGATATTCTCTCTAAGGTGATAAATGTAAGTTCAACCCCTCCCCCATTGTTATGTTCTTTATTGTTGATGTTTTTTTTTCGTTGTTTTGTTTTCATTTGTTTCTTTTGTTGAATGTTGTGTGATGTTGTTTTTGTTTAGTTTTTGACTCGTTGTTGTTTTGTTTTCGTTGTTTTGTACTGGTGGAGGCGTTGTTGTTTTGTTTTCGTTGAAGAGGCATGTTGTGTTTTCGTTGTTGATGTTTTGTTTTCGTTGTTGTTGTTTTGTTTTCGTTGTTTTGTTGATGTTGTGTTTTCGTTGTTGATGTTTTGTTTTCGTTGTTGTTGTTTTGTTTTCGTTGTTTTGTTGATGTTGTGTTTTCGTTGTTGTTTTGTTTTCGTTTTGTTGTTATTGTTTTGTTGATGTTGTAATGCCAGGAAGTCATACTGATTGATGTTAGGAAGCCATTGTAATGCTAGGAAGTCATATTGATGTTAGGAAGCCCTTTGTAATGCTAGGAAGTCATATTGATGTTAGGAAGCCATTGTAATGCTAGAAAGTCATATTGATGTTAGGAAGCCCTTGTAATGCTAGGAAATCATATTGATGTTAGGAAGCCCTTGTAATGCTAGGAAGTCATATTGATGTTAGGAAGCCATTGTAACTAGGAAGCCATATTGATGTTAGGAAGCCATTGTAATGCTAGGAAGTCATATTGATGTTAGGAAGCCATTGTAATGCTTGGAAGTCATATTGATGTTAGGAAGCCATTGTAATGCTAGGAAGCTATATTGATGTTAGGAAGCCATTGTAATGCTAGGAAGTCATATTGATGTTAGGAAGCCATTGTAATGCTAGGAAGTCATATTGATGTTAGGAAGCCATTGTAATGCTTGGAAGTCATATATATATATACCAAATAAGAAGAAGAAGAAGAAAGATGATTTGTGATTGTGTATATGTATTTTTAACACGACATTGTAATGTAATGTTGTTGAATTTTCCGTGCCTAATTTCATTGTCCATCCCATTCCACAACATTTCTGACCATCTTCCCATTGTTTCACTTCAGCTACCCAAAAGTTTCGACGTCGAGGAATCTTTGGCTAAGTACCCAGTAACTTACGAAGAGAGTATGAACACCGTACTGGTACAAGAGATGGAGAGATTCAACAAGTGAGTATCAATGATGGGTAGCCTTCACTACAGGGAAACCAGGTGGGGGTCGCTTAGCTATAAATAACTTACGAAGAGAGTATGAACACCGTACTGGTACAAGAGATGGAGAGATTCAACAAGTGAGTATCAATGAGATGGGTAGCCTTCACTACAGGGAAACCAGGTGGGGGTCGCTTAGCTACAAACGACACCCTCCCGAACCAATGATAATTATTTAGCCTGACTGTGTTGAAGCTTGGCGTTGGCGAAGGACGGTCGATCTTTGTCACAGTCTGGAGATTGCGTGACTGCCATTTCGGACGTATTTAAACTAGTAATTCTATTTGGTAAATAATGTTTATCTTCTTCAACAGCCTGATGAACATTATTCGCTCCAGCCTTCAAAACCTTCAAAAGGCTATCAAAGGTCTTGTGGTTATGAACTCAGAGCTTGAGGCGTTAGCTAGTAGTTTACTCATTGGAAAGGTATGTGCATCAGTCTAGTATTCTGCTCGGGACCAACTTTTGCTGTATGGCTTAGGGAGATCTCCCTCGTGAGAGAGCGCGAATTTGGGTGCAAAAGGAACCAAGCAAATGTGTGCCCATCTTAGAGAGGTGTTGAGCGTACTCATGTACAGAGCTGTTCATAACTAGACACGTGTCTTTGATGTGACTTTCAGGTGCCTGAGATGTGGATGAAGAGGTCGTATCCTAGTCTAAAACCACTTGGTAGCTACATTAATGATTTCCTGACTCGACTGAAATTTTTACAGGTTTGTTGAGTTATATCAGTTAGAAACCACTAGACGCCAACATGAACCAGAATAATTAGCTTAGGGGTGTAAAATGAATGAAAATGAAAATGAAAAAAAAAAATGTAAAAAAAATGTAAATGAATGAACTTTACAAAGTGGGCGACCGACTCTATTGTGTTCTCTTGAAAACGCGAGAATTCTTCACATTACGGCATAAGTCAGTAAAACGAGCGCTTCACCTAATTAGGCACGTGCATTATGAGTGTCCAATGACGTCATGCATACGTCATAAGCACGTGTTTTCGGACACTTACACACCAAGTGTAGCTGTTTTTACTTTCTGTACTTACAAAGATTGCCCACTTGTTAGGAATGGTACGACAAAGGCAAGCCAGTGGTGTTCTGGATCTCAGGCTTCTTTTTCACCCAAGTAAGTTGTTGTAGTTAGAAGCTCTTGTCTGTGTATAGGTTGTGTGTACTAATACTTTGGATTGGTATAGGCATTCCTTACTGGTGCTAAACAGAACTATGCCAGGAAGTACACTATTCCCATTGACTTGCTAGGGTTTGAGTTTGATGTAAAACACAAAGACACGGCTGAAAAACCTCCCAGTGATGGGGTGTACGTACATGGACTGTACCTTGAAGGAGCTAGATGGGACAGAAAGAGGTATGGAGCTACTCTAGTCACTATGCTTGCTTTTGAAAATCAAACAAACTCGTTCCCAGGCCATAATTCATCACGGTCGTCCGTCTGCGAGTGGGCTCTGGGAACGAGATTGTAACAGAAATTTCAAAATACCGTTTAAAAATGTTTATTCGCGCTAATGAAATATTGGAATTTATTTTATCTTCGCAGGGGAGTCATCGGTGAATCATTACCCAAGGTCCTTCACGATGTCATGCCTGTCATTCACATCAAACCCGGTAACCACTAATAGTGATGAATTATTATTATTTATTATTATTATTATTGTTATTATTATTATTATTATTATTATTATTATTTATTATTATTATTATTATTATTATTATTATTATTATTATTATTATTTATTATTATTATTATTATTATTAATGAATTCTAGTTACCAGTTCGTCTCGACTAAATCCCGGCATCCTTTATTTTATTTAGTAATTATTTAATTGTTATTATTAATATATTTTTAATAACTTAACACAGAGTGAGAACGGACTCGAGGTCCAAACAAGCTCAGCCTGAGACATTACAAATACAGTAAAATTTACACGTTACACCAACAATGCATTACAACTAGAGTTGATCCTGCAACTCATGGAGCAACTGCGGTCGTAGGATCATTTGAATCCCATCAAATTTCTTTGGGGACATTTCCTTTCCGATCCATGAAATTCCTTCTGAAACGAATTTACCGTGAATTAATCTATGAATCACCGGAGTCAAATACAAAGTCATTGAACACTTGGATTCAATTATTTAATCAAGATGGCTACCCCGGAAGTGCATCAGAAATTAGTTACAATTCAGTATTCATGCGTAACCCCGCTGACGGTATTGTCGGTATTGCGCCATCGTGCGGTATCCAAGCATTCTGCTTAGTTGAGCGATGATTTTGCGCGCTGTGATTGGTTGAATACATTGTCTTCGATTCCGTACCGTGACCGTAACTCCGTGCCATAAGTTTCCCAAAATAGCTACAAGGGAGGGTACTACATATAATAGATGATAGAGAGTATCACGTGACCGTGAATTTTAACCTGTGAATTCCTCCCTTAATTAGGAAAAATTGCCGAGTTTAAGGACACGCCCTGTTACCGATGTCCCGTGTACAAAACAAGCGAACGGCGAGGAACTCTGTCTACGACAGGACACTCGACGAACTACGTAATGCCTATATCCGTACCGACTGATAAATCAGAGAACCACTGGGTGAAACGAGGCGTGGCGTTATTGTGTGGTCTGGATAACTAAAACTATCATATATTTATTGATGTATATACATTTAATCCTGGTCATTTCGCATGGCGTGTAATTATCGAATGAGTGTGTTTGTATTTCGATGGGATACCGGGAACTGAATCATTTCAGTTTCCTGTTTGAACCAAAGAGTGTAAAAAGAAGGGTTTGTATTATATGTGTTTCTTTTTTTTAAGTTCGTACATTTTGTGTATTTTATTTTGGATTGAGCAACTCAACGTGTTTGGTATAGAGGTGGTGCATTGCATGATCCACGAGATAGTTCCTATTACTTTTAATCTAATCGCTGTATATAGTTCCCATGATGACGAACTGCGTGTTCAGATACGATTCATTTCTACAAAATAAAATTCTGTATTTTTATTATTATTTTGAATGTTGTCGATTCAGTCCATACATTACCTGAATATCTTACGTTTATTCAAGTTGATTTACGCCTACAGTCTATCCCACAATCCTTAGTGATACGTCTATGACGTCACTTTTCATGTTCGCGTCAGGGTATGCGGCCAGGGTGATACTTTAAGGACCATTTGGGAGTGAGTGACGCAACGCGTCCCCCAGTGTAGTCATGACGTCATTTCGTGTTTGTGAAGTACATTTGTAATTTTGTCTCCACGCCTTTTTGTCACGTAGCGGCAGGCGTAATAATAATAATAACTTTATTAACGTGTCATGTTTTCTAGTTCCGTCGTTATTTTAGTAACAGACCTATTAACAAAACTACAGTACCACATCTTTGCATTTTTGACCAATTTTTATTTTGTTTATTAAAGTATGATATACATTGTGAAAAAGGCTCGATGCCTCGTACACTAATGTATATACTTTTATATGCATGGAATATAGGCGCGTTACACATGGAAATTACACAGCTCTGTAAAACTAGTAAATGCCGGATCCGTACTGTTAAAGTTGTATATTACTACAGTTACAATGGCCATATATCATATATTTTGTTTTGTTTTGTCCTCTACAGTACATGCTATACATCTACAGTGTTTACTATCTACACTATCGCCCCTGTACGATATATAACTACATGCTATCGCCCTTGTACGATGTATAACTACATGCTATACACCAATTAGTCCGATGCACTTAGATTATTCCTTAGCTTAGTTTTGTCCTCTATAGTACATGCTATACATCTACAGTGTTTACTATCTTCACTATCGCCCCTGTACGACGTATGACTGCCAACACGTAGGTACCTACAGTCCCGAATCCCTTCAAACAGGCTTGTGAGTTCCAACAACGACATTTTACTGATATCTTTCTTCTTTTGGCGTCCAACAATCGTGGACAACGACTCTCTGATTTTCCTCCATTTTTCGATGGCCTTTTTGTTGCCTTGGACTTCATCTTTTGGCAAGATGGCTGAAATGGACGGGACATCAGTGCGCTGTTCTGGCTGATTTAGTTCTATCGATAGCTCGTTTGAGTTTCGACTGTTGTCTTTGTTGTCGACGCATTCTTCAGTGATGTCGTCCATTTTGTGTGTGCCGTAGCAACTGACTTTTCTGGCCAGCGATGCAGCGTTTTGGAGCTCGTGTACCGATAACCTGTGACGTATAGCTTCTCTTAATTGTTCTTCTTCACGATTGCCGTACAAGTAGTCATGAACTGGCGATTTGTACTGCGAAATGCGACGCTTCTTTGGGATAGTTTTGTTCAAAAGTACGTGGTCACTTGTAGAAAGTTGTTCGAGTTTCCCATCCAGCTGCATGTAAAATCCTTGTGGTGTTAACTCTGTTTCCACACTCGACGTGGCTACTGGTGGAAGCGGGTTCGGGTATTTTGAAATTGCGCGCAAGTCTACCGGAGCAAAGGAGGATTTTCGTGATTGTATCCCTTCTGGAGAATTTGGTCTTGCTCTTGCTTCGTCCATAGTAACGGGCATGACACCACGAGTTAGCGTCACCTTTCTTGTCCCGCGGGAAAGTTCATCTCTGCCTCGTCTGCCGCTGGAATTCCCGAGTTTAATTGCAGGCATCATTTTCAGCTTGGCTTTGAGAAACTTCTCCTGTTTCAACGACCAACTATTCATGCTCTCCCGCCGTTCACGTTGAATGGTGCTGACTTTGCTTTGTAAATCACTTTGTCGAGTTTTGTTCACGTTGACGGCCCTACGAAGGGAGTTACTAACTTTTTCCAGAGGGTCTCGCAGATCGTTATTCATGGCGATCTCAAAATGTGAATTCCTCTAAGACATTTACACTCATACGGAAACTCTCTAAGGAAGAAGGTCTTTAGAGGGTTTCTCTCGCAACTAAGCTAATGCACTTACTACATTAGTGAAGCATTTGTACTCTACTAAGCAAACACCGGGCTTTCAGGCTATGTAACTTGTCAGTCAACCCTGTACAATATATGCTGTAAATTGGCAGTTGATTAACATACTACTGAACGGTTGCTGAAGATCTAGACTATCGGGTTTGTCATAGACAATACACCACGACAAGTTTATTAGTATCGATGGGTCCAATCTGTGGACTTGGGACAATCTCTTTAGACTCTTTAGTTCAAATCCGTACTTGATCTCATGTGATCTCATCAGCTTGAGGGGCTTAGAGCGTCTCTGATCTATATTATACATAGCAGACATATTTTCTCTTTAGTGAACGGGATAAACTTTGATCAATGAAAAGTGAGCCATCATGCAACGACATATATTATATACTGATACTGGTTGCGGGAGTACGGAGTGATGGCGGCTCGGAGAGCTTACAAACAAGTACAAAACACTTGTCACTTTTGATATCAAGATTCCAAATTTATCCGCCAAAAGAAATACACCAATTTTCGCGTGACAAGGTTTTACGACGACATGCCTGTTGCAGAACGTAGCACCTTGGTGTACATCCAATCTGCGTCAACAACTCGATCGATGACGATAGTATTCAGTTATTCACCGGCGTCTGTGTTTGAACTGTGCGTATCTTTGTATTCTCGTTCAGTCTAAGTTAATTAAAACAGAGTTCTAGTTCATTCAACAAATACATCTCTGTTTGCTTTACGTAGCTAAGAGAAGATTAAATAGATTAAATTATGTCGAGCTATTTTGTGTTTGTTAATAAGAAGAATCCATGAAGTGTCTTGTTCTTGGAAGCACCTTTTAAAAACGACGATCATTTTTAATATGTTTTTTCCCCCGGAAACTCCGCAAAGCCATTTAACGGTCAGTGCTTGTACAGTCTTGCATCGGTAGAAACATTGTGAAGAATAAGTTATTTTCAATTATTTGCATGAGTTAAATTCGTTCGTATTTTCTTTGTCCGGTTGTTTGCCACAATTTATCATAGCTGTCTGCGGGTTTTTTCCCTCAACTTCCCCTTCTCCCTTCCCTCCGCCCAAAACTATTATACGGGTACGCATTGCAATGAATTAGAAACAATACTACGCTTTTTTTAGTTGAATACTATTAGGAAACCATGGTAACTATTAGGTGATAATCACCATAGCAACTATAAGTGATCATGCTATAGTGATTTGAAAAGCTGTTTTTCATATAAATGTTTGATTTGCAGTACACGTTTAAAATACTCACATCCGATATGAGATAGACAATACAAAACAAATGTATTCCATATTCCCGTGCGTCTGTTATGTATTTGACATCACTTTTTTATGCGTCTGTCATATTGACGATAAATTTCGTCATAACATTGTCAAAGTAGTGTGGATCCGCATACTACTTTGACAATGTTATGACGAAATTTATCGTCAATAAGAGGACATGTACAGACGCATAAAAAAGTGATGTCAAATTTTTTTTTACAATAACAAAAATTATTCAAACATGTTTACACACCATCTTGTATTTCTCGATCTTACGAATTTCTTGACTATTTCGTGCAGTTTTTCATTCGGCGAATTGATAGACGTAGTCATTTAGTGTCGCAAAGCGAACGCTATCATTCACTTTCTGTTCGGACTCAACTTCCTCCAGAGACAAGCATAGTTTTTCCTCAAGAAATTCAACTTGGAACGAAGGAAAATCGTCCATTGATGAATTTTTTCTCCATCGATCTTCAGCTTTGTACGCGCCATTTTGTTTTTATCTGTCTGTCCTCTTATTGATGATGAAAATTAACCAATCAGCGCGCGAGAAATTTGTAAGTTATTGTAAAAACCCTTATAGATGCACAGATGACGTCAAAATGTGGTGAGAACAAAAAAAAAACGTGACTTGTTCTCATCACATTTTGACGTCATCTGTGCATCTATAAGAGTACAGACGCACGGGAATATGTGATACATTTATATTTTGAGAACTATGTGATTTTGTAACATCATCTGTGTGTGTCAGTCTAAAAGTCAAAAATTAGCCCTTCTCTGATTATACGGGTCAGAGAAGGGCTAATTTTAAAATGTCTATAACTCGCTCAATTCTCGTCCAAATCGCTTCAAATGTTCACAGGCAATAAAGGAATAACTGAAGAAGATACAGAGAACTTTATAGAGGATTTAATTTTTATTTTATTATTTTATTGATTTTATTGACATTATCCACATACTGTTCTCTTATAATAATGTACTGATACACAGCTTGGGCTACCTGTGGACATTCTAGTGTATCTCATTAAGCAGTTATATATTTTGGCATACTCTATTTATTTAGTTTTTCGGCAAAACTTTGTACAACTTCTGTTGACTTCAGTAAACTTTCTTAAACGTCAATCTAAAAACCCATAGAATCTACCACTCCCGTAAGCGACCACCTCTCCTAGAGACCAGTTTTCCAAAATACCAAAAGTTCTCTACCAGTTCCTAAGTGCGTGCATATATATCTTTAGTGGTTCACCGCTGTGCGGCCGTAACTGAGTCATCACGCGTGCGATTCATGGCCCTTCTGATTTCTGGCATAGTACAACATATCATAATTGGCATCAACAACGCGTTGAAAAACACCAAAGTAATTGCATAGATTTTGGCAGTAGCACAATCGATGTCACGCTGCCCCGACACTGTCATAATCACAACTAGACAAATATACGGAAAATACGACAAGAGAAAAACAAGATAGATAACCATCATGCTTAGCGCACGCTTCTTGAATCGAGCCAAGTCCAAAAGCTTGTCGTTTTTATCGTGGTCTGTGGCGACTGCGCATGTCTGGATGTGGATTTGCTGCTGATGACGTAAGACTGTTCGGTAGATTGTCACGTAAGAAACTACTGAGATGATGAAGCAGAGTCCAAAAGATGCGAGAAGCAAAATGGCGTAGGCTTTGGTCTCAATAAAGTTTAGTGCCGTTATCACCCCACCGATCATCAACAAAACAACTAGAGCGAGAAGAATTCTTCTGGTTGTGACTAACGTTTGATATCGTAGGTGAAGATTTATCATCAGAAGTTTATCAATGCTGACCGCAGTGAATATAAACAGCGACAATACAGCAAATAGGTTAGCCAAGGCTCGGACTAGCGACGTGAGAGCACACTTGATAGACAACGGTACATTTGTAAGCATACTGACCAACAATGCGACAAAGATGGGCTGTGTGAGTCCAACACAACAGTCTGTACTTGCCAGAGCACATATTAGAACGTTGGATGGAGTACGAAGTGATGTTGTCCTCCAAACGGCTACCAACAAAACCAAATTACTGACGACCGTAGGGACGGTGAATATACCATTAAGGATTGCATTGACCATGTACACGCTTCTCGGTAAAGCATCAACGTATGCCAACCAAATGTGTTCAACGTTTCCGCATGGCTTCGTGGATGAGTTGCTGTAGCTCATAGTAGTTTCATATCAAGCTTTCAGTAACAGTCCGATATTCATATAATTCTATTTTTCACTTCTCGAGTTGTCTCCTATCCCAACTCCTAATAGAACCATACATCGATTAGACTGATCACCACATCAACTCCCATTGAATGACCAGCGATAACATCACAAAGAAAAGACCGTCCACATTATTAAGCAGCTGTGTGTCTCGTGCCGCTCAAGCTCCTATAATCATTGTTTTGAAACGCCCTCGAAAGTGGTTCTATTTTAAGCACTACACCTCGAGCTATATATAATTGTAAGATAGACAGTTCGTCTGTTGAATGAATATTTAGGAATTGCAAATATGTTCCAGTTTCCTTTTACGAACGGATGAATGATTTTGATGGAGAAAATGTTTAAATACTGAAACAAAATTAGTTGTCATCAGCTTCACTCATCAATATAAAAGCAGTTTGTTTCATTGAATAAGTTCTAATAAGCAAAGAAATCACTGACATGCACATCAATTGAAAGAGATATAAAATATATTGATTAATTGGGCGCTTAAATCCCAAAATAACTTACATACATCCCACCGACTTCGTTACTGAGTAATTAACGGGTGTAGACTAAGGATATTTTTTTGTCACAACATTGAATAAGTTCTAATAAGCAAAGAAGTCACTGACATGCACATCAATTGAAAGTGTATAAATTATTGATTAATTGAGCGCTTAAACTGGCCCATGGTTGATATTGTTTCTAACTATTACCACTGAATTTTACAAATGCTTTTGGCAGTTGGTGGGTAATTTAGTTGTGGAAAGTTTGAACGAATCCTACGAAAAAGGAGAACTCTCTAACTCTCAGAAACAGGCAGTTATCAAACTTATTGAGAAAAAAGACAGAGACAAAACTTATTTAACAAATTGGAGACCTATCTCGCTACTCAACGTTGATGTGAAAATAGCTACCAAAGCTCTTGCATTAAGACTGGAACGGCAGTACTTCCTCATATAATTCCTAGGGATCAAAACGCGTACGTTAAAGGAAGAGTAATAGCGGATAATGTGCGATTAATTAATGACGTAATGTATTATACTAAGGAACATAATTTGTCTGGTTTATTAATAGTTATTGACTTCGAAAAAGCCTTCGACACGCTATCTTGGAATATTTTTTAAGAGCATCTTTACGAGCTTTTAATTTTGGTGAAAGTTTTATAAAGTGGGTTGACACTATGTATCACAACATAGGAAGCTGTGTTATAAATAATGGATTTGCCACAAACTTTTTTGAGGTAGAAAGAGGGGTAAGACAGGGGGATCCTTTATCTCCCTATCTATTTATCATAGCACTTAAATTATTGGCCATTTATTTGAGAAATAACAAGAATATCAAAGGTTTTAAGTTTCAGGAGGAGGAAATCAAGCTTTCTCTTTTTGCAGATGACCTAACTGTTTTTCTTCGTGACAAAGACTCTTATATTCTTTTAATGGAAATATTAGAACGCTTTGGGAAATCTTCAGGCTTAAAAGTGAATCGAAGCAAATTATATTAGAAGCATTGAATCTCGGTGATGGTTCATCGAAAATAACCAATTTAGGAATCGATAAGTTAGATAAACCAATTAAAATTCTCGGCATCTATTTTTCTTATGATAAGAATGACGTCATGAAGTTAAATTTAAGTTCGATTGTAAAATCTGTACGAAAAACTCTTAATTTTTGGAATTGGAGAAATTTAACGATATTAGGTAGAGTTCAGATTGTTAAAACCTTTGCTCTATCAAAATTCATCTATCGTGCTTCACAGCTACCCAATTCGAAAGAAATAATAAAAGAAGCTAATACAGTTATTTATAATTTTATTGGAAAGGAAAAGATAAAGTAAAAAGACGTGTATTGATTCAAGATTACGAGCAAGGAGGTTTAAAAATGTTAGATTTGGAATCCCTTATCAACGCACAAAAACTCTCTTTTTTAAAACGATACTGTGTTTGCGAGGATAAACAGCCTTGGATGTTAATTTTAGATAGCCTACTCCAGTCGGTTGCAGGGGCGGATCAAGGGGGAGGGTTCTGGGGGTTGCAACCCCCCCTATGGATATTTTTTAATACCGCTTGTATGGATATGTCTGTCCGTAGGTCTCTCTTGCACTTTCAGCTCTCTCCCTCGTAAGAATAATATAATTCATTCATACTGTTTACACGACCGTTCGACTTCGAGGCCGGTTTGACTGATAGCAGAAAGAACCTGCCGTTTTTAGCGTCAAAAACGTATGTGAAGCCTTCATACTTGTAAGCTCACCAAATAAGACTCTTCCAAGCATCTTTGTTGGATGTCCAATAAACTCAAAATTTTACTGAAAATTGAGTTTTGTTGTGTTAATAAAACAACTCCAGATCTCTAAAAATTGCATTTTAGAGCTTGTAGATTTCAAAATTTTATGGGGGGGCATGCCCCCACACCCCCCTAGTAGTTCGCGGCTTTGCCGCTCACACAACACAACAACGGCCGCAACACAACCCCCTGTTTGACAAAAACCTGGATCCGCCCCTGGGTTGGTAAATCATTTCTACTTAAATGCAACTTCAAGACAAACACCCTCAGATTGTTAACATTATCACCCTTTTATAAAGAATGCTTAACGCTGTGGTCTACCGCTCTACCCTTCTCTAATCATATCATTGTAGAACCTAAGAATACTTTAGATCAAATTATTTGGAATAATGATAACATAAGAATCAATAATAAGTCATGCTACTTTCTGGAATACATAAAAATTGGAATATTTAACTGCAGAGACATGGTAAAACCGAACGGAAAATTCTGGTCTTGGAACGACTTGAAGGAAAGAGGCCTTAAATCGAATAACTTTCTAGATTGGTTCGCCTTAATCAATGCTTTGCCACCTGACTGGTCAAAATCAATATTAGCAATAAACAGTTACGATCTCGAAGAGCCCGTGACAAAACGAAACCTTAAAGTTAAGTTTAATTCCAAGGAAATTGATATTGATAAAACAAACTCTAAATTTTTTTACAAAATCTTGACATCTAGTCTTCACCAAAAACCTACAGCACAAGATAGATACAACGTTCTATTTTCAAATCTTACCCTTAATTGGAAGGAAATTTACGCCTTGCCTTTCAAAGTTGCTTTAGACACTAGCACCAGAGAATTTCAATATAAAATCCTTCACAGAATTGTTAGTACCAATGTTAGGTTAAAAAAGTTTGGCTATTGTGACTCTTCTATCTGTTCCTTTTGCCTGGAAGAAGAAGAAACTTTAGAACATCTTTTTTGCCATTGTATTTATGTACGAAACTTTTGGTCAAGAGTGAGCGAATGGTTGGAAAGATGTGACATAGTCTTTAATATAAAAGAAGCACAACATATCCTATTTGGGTTATACGAAATTGATGAACAGTTCTTACTATTAAATCATCTGATAATTCTAGGGTATATGTTATTTAAAAATAACATATACCCTTTTCTAGAACTCTTTGTAAGATTAGTTAAAAGAACGATTCAAATGGAAGCGCGCATCGCGAAAAATAATAACAAACTCGATATACATTTAAAAAAATGGGAGAAATTTATTTAAATCAATTTATATTATTCTTTAAAAATTGTTATAATACTGTATAACTTATTCATATACATATATAGCTATAGCATTACCAAGAAATTGTAAAAAATAGTGATATTTTCAAATAATAAAGAAATATTAAAAAAAAAAAAAAAAAAAAAAAAAAAAAAAAAAAAACACTAAAATAACTTACATCCCACCGGGGTAGACTAAGGATATTTTTTGTCACAACAGGGCAAAATCATATGATAAGGCTTTTTCAACATTGTTTCTGATATTGAACACGAACAAATAACTGTTATAGAAGCAAACACTCACTAAATTCAATACATGTTCAGTCTGGAAGCTAGAGAACAGACTTGTACCCAGTCGCTTCTCTTACTCGCGATGTGGGCGCGCGATGTGTTGTGGGAAGGAGGAAGAAAAACATTTGAACGGTGATGGACCCTATTGAGCCGAAAATGAGGAAATTACAGTATTTTCCCATCAAGACCATATATGTTTAATACAAGTTCAAAATAAACAAGAAAACGACTCAACTGATTTGTTCGCCAAAAAAAAACTGTCCGCGCGGGACTAAGTTCTAGTTTATTACATAAATTTTCATTATTAGTATAAGTATAGTAGTAGTAGTATTTTGAGGACTGCCTAGAAGGATTGATTTTGTCTTTCCATACTCTAATTACTCTAGAGCTCAGATACCACAGATCAGATCATCATTTTCTATTAATTGATTTTTGTGAAGAAACCGACAAAAAGTCACGTTTAACCGCGAAAATGATGCCGCTATGATTACAAGATTTTGTGTAAAGTTGTTGAGGTGGTTTCGAATTTAGACGATATTTCGAAGACAATTTCAAAAAACTGAGTGGTCAAAAGCGAGATGCATATGCGTGGAATGGATGCGAAATAGAAAGGGTCCCAAGCCATGATTGCTTACGAGCATTGAATACGAATGTGTGATTTCGCTGTTTCTCCCTTTTCTTTTCTTTCTGTTCTCAGATTATTACTTCTTTCCAGCGTTCTTTCATTCATTTTTGCTTTATTTCTTCAATCTGTTCTGTTCTGTTCTTTTCATTTTCTTTTGTGTTAAGAGCCTTCTCCTAACCTGTTGTCCGGCTTGATAGCCCCGCAAGCGTTTTGGGCCCGAAAAGTGCCCGAAAACCATAATTTGGTGTTTCAATATCTCGCGAGGTTTTCGGATCCGAGATATCCCGAGAATGCGGCTTTTCGGGATAGAAAAAGCGGTAAATTGATTATTTTTTTTGGTATGATAACTCAGAAAAGATTAGAATGCCTGTAATTGTATATTTCATGGATAATTTTGCGGAAATGTTTAGATTCCGGTTATAGATGTAACTCAATTTTGTAGATTGTAAGTGTTTTTAAAGATTTTGCTGATTATTTAAATCAGCTCTGGACAGTTGCCCTAAGCCAGTTTTACTACAGCTCACAAGTGTGTGTATCGCGGGACATGATTGTAAAACCACCGTAATTCTTTCGCCAAAGGTGGCTGATGAAGTTTATTATTATTATTATGCCGCCGCTCGAGGAGGGAAACATAAATAGAATTCGGAATAAACCTTCTCGTACTTACATTTCTATAAATAAAATATTTTAATTTCGAATCGGCTTTATACGTTATAACGTCGCATTCGTCTCCCTTCAGAAATATATTTTCATTCACGTGCTTCAATTCGATCGTTTCAAATTCCGGTAAAATCGGTGTACAGAAATGTAGAAACGCAGAACATCAATTCAAACCATCCCATATGATGGGTTTTTGTAGCATATTTATAATGTACTTATCAATAATTTATTAATGTTTTTTCCTTTTTGTGTACAGTTTCGAGCCGAAAAATCCCATTATAAACGCGACGAGAGGCGGCTGTTTTCTCAGGCTACTTACATTGTAACAACCGCTAGTCTGCCTGGATTAGTGAATACTATTTGCAGCATGAATAATGGCCAAACTTGGCTTAATATTTCAAACTTCTCAATAAACTTGTATTAGGAGCAACCTTAAACTAATAAAACTAATCATCAAGGTAATCGGGATTGTCACCATGTAATTGCGCAGACTACGGCCAGTAGTAATTGGGGATTGTCAACCTGTAATTACGCAGTCTATGCGGTCCGGTAGTAATTGGGATTGTCAACCTGTAATTACGCAGACTACGGCCAGTAGTAATTGGGATTGTCAACCTGTAATTGCGCAGTCTACGGTCCAGTAGTAATTGGAATTGTCAACCTGTAATTACGCAGTCAACGGTCCAGTAGTAATTGGGATTGTCAACCTGTAATTACGCAGTCAACGGTTCAGTAGTAATTGGGATTGTCAACCTGTAATTACGCAGACTACGGCCAGTAGTAATTGGGATTGTCAACCTGTAATTGCGCAGTCTACGGTCCAGTAGTAATTGGGATTGTCAACCTGTAATTACGCAGTCTACGGTCCAGTAGTAATTGGGATTGTCAACCTGTAATTACGCAGTCAACGGTTCAGTAGTAATTGGAATTGTCAACCTGTAATTACGCAGTCTACGGTCCAGTAGTAATTGGAATTGTCAACCTGTAATTGCGCAGTCTACGGTCCAGTAGTAATTGGAATTGTCAACCTGTAATTACGCAGTCTACGGTCCAGTAGTAATTGGAATTGTCAACCTGTAATTGCGCAGTCAACGGTTCAGTAGTAATTGGGATTGTCACCATGTAATTACGCAGACTACGGCCAGTAGTAATTGGGATTGTCAACCTGTAATTACGCAGACTACGGCCAGTAGTAATTGGGATTGTCAACCTGTAATTACGCAGACTACGGCCAGTAGTAATTGGGATTGTCAACCTGTAATTACGCAGTCAACGGTCCAGTAGTAATTGGGATTGTCAACCTGTAATTACGCAGTCTACGGTCCAGTAGTAATTGGAATTGTCAACCTGTAATTGCGCAGTCAACGGTTCAGTAGTAATTGGAATTGTCAACCTGTAATTGCGCAGTCAACGGTTCAGTAGTAATTGGGATTGTCAACCTGTAATTACGCAGTCTACGGTCCAGTAGTAATTGGGATTGTCAACCTGTAATTACGCAGTCTACGGTTCAGTAGTAATTGGAATTGTCAACCTGTAATTGCGCAGTCAACGGTTCAGTAGTAATTGGGATTGTCAACCTGTAATTGCGCAGTCTACGGTCCAGTAGTAATTGGAATTGTCAACCTGTAATTACGCAGTCTACGGTCCAGTAGTAATTGGGATTGTCAACCTGTAATTACGCAGTCAACGGTTCAGTAGTAATTGGAATTGTCAACCTGTAATTACGCAGTCTACGGTCCAGTAGTAATTGGAATTGTCAACCTGTAATTGCGCAGTCTACGGTCCAGTAGTAATTGGAATTGTCAACCTGTAATTACGCAGTCTACGGTCCAGTAGTAATTGGAATTGTCAACCTGTAATTGCGCAGTCAACGGTTCAGTAGTAATTGGGATTGTCACCATGTAATTACGCAGACTACGGCCAGTAGTAATTGGGATTGTCAACCTGTAATTACGCAGACTACGGCCAGTAGTAATTGGGATTGTCAACCTGTAATTACGCAGACTACGGCCAGTAGTAATTGGGATTGTCAACCTGTAATTACGCAGTCAACGGTCCAGTAGTAATTGGGATTGTCAACCTGTAATTACGCAGTCTACGGTCCAGTAGTAATTGGAATTGTCAACCTGTAATTGCGCAGTCAACGGTTCAGTAGTAATTGGAATTGTCAACCTGTAATTGCGCAGTCAACGGTTCAGTAGTAATTGGGATTGTCAACCTGTAATTACGCAGTCTACGGTCCAGTAGTAATTGGGATTGTCAACCTGTAATTACGCAGTCTACGGTTCAGTAGTAATTGGAATTGTCAACCTGTAATTGCGCAGTCAACGGTTCAGTAGTAATTGGGATTGTCAACCTGTAATTACGCAGTCAACGGTCCAGTAGTAATTGGGATTGTCAACCTGTAATTACGCAGACTACGGCCAGTAGTAATTGGAATTGTCAACCTGTAATTACGCAGTCAACGGTCCAGTAGTAATTGGGATTGTCACCATGTAATCAGTGCGCAGTCTACGGTCCAGGAATAATTGCATAGCGCTGTTGCGGTGACTCTACCAGATGGCACAGCTAACAAAACAAAATACAAATTAAATAGATTTTATTTTCGTAAGTGATAAACAATCAGTCTATAGCGCCACCTGAGTAAAGACCATTATTCTGTCATTGCAACAAATAGAAAGCTTAACTGCTGTTGACAGATTAATCAGTGAAGCATTCGATTCACTTTGAATATTCCTTTTTATTTATTTTTTATTTTTTCAAAGTGATTGAATCTAATAAAGACATTTTTACCACAATTTATGAATTTCGCGCCTCATTTATTTGTTCGAGAGCCGTGGTAAATAACATTTTGACCATGTGATCAGGTTTACTGGTCACGTAATAATAATAATAATATAATAATAAACTATATTTATAAAGCGTCATATTCAATATTTGCTCGTGCTCAATGTCACGTGATCCTGAAGTATCGATTGGTGAGGTAGAATAGAAAGCTTCACCGCTCTTGATAGATTAACTCAGTGAAGCATTCGAGGGATTCACTTTGAATATTCCTTAGTTCAACCAAGGAGTGAATCGAATTTTTGTTTTAATACATAAAACTATGAAAATCTGCGATAAAATGTTCTTAAAATACATTATAAAATATAGACGACGTTTCGACGTTAACTGAATGCCATTATCAAGTCAAAAGTAAAGTGAAAATGAAAGATAGATAGATATATAACAATAAGAACAATAACGTTGATGAAACAAAAATGTACTAAAAGTCAAGCACAGAGTTAAGCACTTCTTTTTAACTCTATTTTAACACTTAGGATTAGGTTTAAGATTTAATTATTTTATTTTTTGGGATTATGATTACGTTTATTTTAGTTGTATCAGGTGTAAAGTGCTTTGTAAGTTGTCCATGTAAAAGCGCTATATAAATAAAGTTATTATTATTATTATTATTATTATTAAGCACGCACGGAGTCCGTTTGTATATTTAGGCTGGGTCTCAGTTTCTTAATGAACAACATCTCGTAGATTAGACAGTCAAATTTTCCTTTGCACTTCTTGAGAATATGGAACTGTGATTGGTCGACATCGGTGTGGCTGCCATGTGCTGCTTGGAAGTGTTTACCAATGGTGGAATTCTTAGGCTAAGCTACTCGTTGGTATAAAGGTGTCTAGTGGTATAACCCGCAACATAATCTGCATCGCACAGATCACATTCAGATCTTTAATACATAAACACATTGATATTGAATATAGAGTGCAACTTAGAAAAGCTTGAAAACTAAATAACAAATTATAGTACTAAATAGCACTAATTAAACAATAGAAAACAATAGAAATAGCACTATTTAGTACTAAACAGCGCTAATTGAACAATAGAAAACAATAGAAATAGCACTATTTAAAGTTAGTACTATTTCACGCTTTTCTAAGTTGCACTCTATCCCATTGCAGTTTATATAATCTACCTTCATAGAATTTGCTAGTATGAGATTTAATGGCATCGAGTTTGAGTCCGCTATAGAAAGCTATACTAGGACAGTAAGTCAACTAAAACTATACAGCTACCACAGTAGAAGGCCTAGGGCCGAAACGTCAACAATAGTAAGGCAACATCTAATATAATATAGCTTGGCGGTTTTTTAATTAATAAAACTTCGGGTTGAGGATACAACATTGTCTGACAATAATGAGCCACTTTCGAGTCATTCTGGTTGTCCTTTTAATTTAGGGTTACCGGTAAACTGATTAGATAGCGTTCGTATTGAATGTAGTGGTAGTTAACACGTATCACTGGGAGATAATGACATGGACCCAATTGCATTGTGGGTAAAAAAACTGCGAAGTAATTAGATTCGAAAATGAGACCGTCCAGAGTTATTGATGCAAACCTGCTGATCCATTGCTGCAAACACCTGTCACCATTGATTCTCAATTCTCACTAGGAACTGTTTTACTTTTGTGTTCATGGTTATTCGGCATATGTCGGTTGTATGTGTAGCAGTTTGGACAGCGATTTCAGACAGTTAAAGCTCTCATTTCTTTATCAACAAGATCGTTTGAAACCTACTGTGTATCTTGAAGCAGGATGGCACTCAACGATTCTAACCTTTCTCTTGTTCAAAAATGCGACGAACACTTTTGGAAGCACTACGGTGATGTTTTACCGAGAAGCGTGTACATGATCAATGCAATCCTTAATGGTATATTCACCATCCCTACGGTCGTCATTAATTTGGTTTTGTTGGTAGCCGTTTGGAGGACAACATCACTTCGTACTCCATCCAACGTTCTAATATGTGCTCTGGCAAGTGCAGACTGTTGTGTTGGACTCACACAGCCCATCTTTGTCGCACTGTTGGTCAGTATGCTTACAAATGTACCGTTGTCTATCAAGTGTACTCTTTTGTTGGTAAACCGAAGCTTGGACAATCTAGTTGCTGTATTCTCGCTGTTTATATTCACTGCGGTCAGCATTGATAAACTTCTAATGATAAAGCTTCACCTACGATATCAAGCGTTAATCACGGTCAAAAGAGTGCTTTTGGCTCTGGCTGCAACGTTCACTGTATCAGTAGCAATAACAACAATGAACTTTGTAAATAGACACATCTACACTTTCCTAGTGTTGGTATTAGGCTGTCTTTGTTTTATCATCTCAGTAGTTTCTTACGTGACAATCTACCGAACAGTCTTACGTCATCAGCAGCAAATCCACATCCAGACATGCGCAGTCGCCACAGACCACGATAAAAACGACAAGCTTTTGGACTTGGCTCGATTCAAGAAGCGCACGCTAAGCATGATGGTTATCTATCTTATTTTTCTCTTGTCGTATTTTCCGTATATTTGTCTAGTTGTAATTATGACGACGTTGGAGCAGCGTGACATCGATTGTGCCACTGCCAAAATCTATGCAATTACTTTGGTGTTTTTCAACGCGTTATTCATGCCAATTATGATATGTTGTACTATGCCAGAAATCAGAAGGGCCATGAAACAAGTGGCATGTTGGTGCTGAGTAAATCTGCTGACCTCTATGATCGAGCAGATCGATGAACAGCTCTGATGGTCAGCGGGTGTACAATAAAAAACATGCACCGACACAAAATGACAAGATATCAGGAGCCCATGTATTGGAGTCTCCATTTTATATATTAGGACAGCGAGCAAACCTGTAACCAGAAACAGGCTGTTTATAGGACAATTTTCCATTGTTCTAGAGCCAATCAGATTATTCAAGTAAAACTTAAATGAAAATATCAATAGATAGGAAATAAATCTTACCCTTCACATACGTGATTAAGAGATTCAGAAAACAATCTGGGCCACAGATGGGATTTGAAATCATGTCCTTCAGTCCTTTCTTACTGGCGCAGAATATACTTTAATGGCATTAATTTGCTGGTGAAGTACTAGGACAGTAAGTCAACTAAAACTATACAGCTACCACAGTAAAAGGCCTAGGGCCGAAACGTCAACAATAGTAGGGTAAAATCTAATGTAGGTTTGTAGCTTGACGGTTTTTAATAAATAAAACTTCGGGTTGAGGATACAACATTGTCTGACAATAATGAGCCTCTTTCGAGTCATTCTGGTTATTTTAATTAGATAGCTAAGTATTCGTCTGGAATATAGTGCTATCAGCACCAGTTAACACGTATCATTGGGAGATAATGACATGAACCCAAGAGCATTGTGGGTACAAACTGCGAAGTAATTAGATCCAAAAATGAGATCGTCCAGAGTTCTATCTGCAAACCTGCTGCTCCATTGTTGCAAACACAAGCACCTGTCACCATTGACTGTCTATTTTACTCACTAGGAACTGTTCTAATTATTGCGTTCATGGTTCATTTGTCGGTTGTATGTGTAGGTGTTGCAGTCTTTTGACTTCAATTTTTGACTGCAAAGTTAAAGCTTTATTTATAAACAAGATCGTTTGAAACCTACTGTGTATTTTCAAGCAAGATGGCACTCAACGATTCTAACCTTTCTCTTGTTCAAAAGTGCCAAAGTGACGACGAAAACATTTGGAATCACTACGGTGATGTTTTACCGAGAAGCGTGACTGTACATGATCAATGCAATCCTTAATGGTATATTCACCATCCCTACGGTTGTCAGTAATGTGGTTTTGTTGGTAGCCGTTTGGAGGACAACATCACTTCGTACTCCATCCAACGTTCTAATATGTGCTCTGGCAAGTACAGACTGTTGTGTTGGACTCACACAGCCCATCTTTGTCGCATTGTTGGTCAGTATGCTCACAAATGTACCGTTGTCTATCAAGTGTGCTCTTTTGTTGGTAAACCGAAGCTTGGACAATTTAGTTGTTTTACTATTCTCGCTGTTTACATTCACTGCGGTCAGCATTGATAAACTTCTAATGTTAAAGCTTCATCTACGATATCAAGCGTTAATCACGGTCAAAAGAGTGCTTTTGGCTCTGGCTGCAACGTTCACTGTATCTGTAGCAATAACAACAATGAACTTTGTAAATAGACACATCTACACTTTCCTGGTGTTGGTATTTGGCTGTCTTTGTTTTATCATCTCAGTAGTTTCTTACGTGACAATCTACCGTACAGTCTTACGTCATCAGCAGCAAATCCACAAACAGACATGCGCAGTCGCCACAGACCACGATAAAAACGACAAGCTTTTGGACTTGGCTCGATTCAAGAAGCGTGCGCTAAGCATGATGGTTATCTATCTTGTTTTTATCTTGTCGTACATTCCGTATGGTTGTCTAGTTGTGATCATGACGACGTCGGAGCAGCGTGACATCGATTGTGCTACCGCCAAAATCTATGCAATTACTTTGGTGTTTTTCAACGCGTTGTTGATGCCAATTATAATATGTTGTACTATGCCAGAAATCAGAAGGGCCATGAAACAAGTGGCATGTTGGTGTTGAGTAAATCTGCTGACCTCTATCGAGCAGCTGAACAGCTATGCACCGACACAAAATGACAAGATATCAGGAGCCCATGTATTGGAGCCTCCATTTTATATATTAGGACAGCGAGCAAACCGTACCTGTAACCAGAAACAGGCTGTTTATAGGACAATTGTCCATTGTTCTAGAGCCAATCAGAGTGCATCATGTAAAACATAAATGAAAATATCAATAGATAATAAATAAATCTTACACTTCACTTACGTGATTAAGGGAATCAGAAAACAATCTGGGCCGCAGATGGGATTTGAACCCACGACCGTCCTTTCTTACTGGCGCAGAATATACTTTAATGGAATTAATTTGCTGGTGTAAGACTTAATGGAATCGAATTTGAATCAGATAGCAACTAGCTAAGTCACTAGGACAGTAAGTCAACTAAAACTATACAGCTACCACAGTAGAAGGCCTAGGGCCGAAACGTCAACAATAATAAGGCAATATCTAATGTAGGTTTGTAGCTTGGCGGTTTTTAATTAATAAAACTTCGGGTTGAGGATACAACATTGTCTGACAATAATGAGGCACTTTCGAGTCATTCTGGTTATTTTAATTAGATAGCTAAGTATTCGTCTGGAATATAGCACTATCGCTCGTTAACGCGTATCAGTTGGGAGCATTCTCGTACCCAGAGCCCACTCCTCATTTGGTTCGTCGCTGGCTCTGGGAAACCCTGTTGCTCGGTCATCAAATTTTGACGACCAAGTCGTCAGAGCGCATGCTCATACTAAAGACCGCTGAGAGCGGGTACTGTGGAAGAGTCTACTGGCTACGTAGTGTTCACGTTGGTTTGAATATTCAAACAATGTAACAAGTACACAAGTTTGTACATTTATCTTCGTGTAGCCGTTTAAAATCCCTTCGACGTTCATCACTGGTTCTTCTCTGGCTCTGTTGCGATAAAGGCTGGACGATAAATACATGTTCTAATATAATCTTGCATGTGAACCTTCCTGTCTTCCGCTTTGTTATTGTTTCTCTTGAATTATAAAAATATTCCTTTGAATACTCAAAGCGAGTACGCTCGATTGTGTCTGTAGCCGTTACTTTACTTTTATAATTTATGTATTGTTAGATCTCCCTTTACGAATTTATGTCTACACAGTCAATGAGTCACTCATTTCCATTGATTTATTATTCAAAAAAGGTATATAGTTTTTGAAAATAATATTGTATGAAATTACTACAACCGTCGCTGTCATTCGCTTCGTTCGCTTTGCAAGTTTGAATCTTTGTTTATCTCATGGACCAATCAAATACGATCATTCATTGTTGATTTCAACAGCCAATGAAATTCGCTAAAATTTCAGGGTATCCCAGAGCCAGCGACGAACCAAATGAGGAGTGGGCTCTGGGTACGAGAATGCAGTTGGGAGATAATGAAACGAACCTAAGAGCATTGTGGGTACAAACTGCGAAGTAATTAGATCCGAAAATGAGATCGTCCAGAGTTCTATCTGCAAACCTGCTGCTCCATTCTTGCAAACACCTGTCACCATTGACAATCAATTATACTCACTAGGAACTGTTCTAATTATTGCGTTAATGGTTCATCTGTCGGTTGTATGTGTAGGTGTTGCAGTTTTGACTGCAATTTTTGACTGCAAAGTTAAAGCTTTATTTATCAACAAGATCGTTTGAAACCTACTGTGTATTTTCAAGCAGGATGACACTCAACGATTCTAATCTTTCTCTTGTTCAAACATGAAGTGCCAAAGTGACGACGAAAACATTTGGAATCACTACGGTGATGTTTTACCGAGAAGCGTGTACATTATCAATGCAATCCTTAATGGTATATTCACCATCCCTACGGTCGTCATTAATTTGGTTTTGTTGGTAGCCGTTTGGAGGACAACATCACTTCGTACTCCATCCAACGTTCTAATATGTGCTCTGGCAAGTACAGACTGTTGTGTTGGACTCACACAGCCCATCTTTGTCGCATTGTTGGTTAGTATGCTTACAAATGTACCGTTGTCTATCAAGTGTGCTCTTTTGTTGGTAATCCGAAGCTTGGACAATTTAGTGGCTGTATTCTCGCTGTTTATATTCACTGCGGTCAATATTGATAAACTTCTAATGATAAAGCTTCATCTACGATATCAAACGTTAATCACGGTCAAAAGAGTGCTTCTAGCTCTGGCTGCAACGTTCACTGAATCTGTAGCAATAACAACAATGAACTTTGTAAATGCAGCCAGAGCGAAGATGGCTAAGGAACGGGGATGGGTTATCAACCTCAGTAGTGTTGAAGCGGTTCCGAACGAGGTCTTTGCCTTACTTGCAAGAGGGCCCGGTTTTGTGCCTAATCCTAAATTTGATCGAATTCGAACCCAGCTTGATGCTATGCACCACGCTAATCAAATAGGATGGAAAGTGTTCTTTAAAGATCAAGATAAGGACTCCGCTACAACGGAGGACAATGATATTCCACCAGATTTGTATGTCAAATCTAACCACCGAGCTCCCATCACTGATGATTGCTTCGTTGAGGATTACAGAAGATTGGCGATGGAGTTTGCCAATACGATCGATCCTCCTAAAGGAAAACCCAATCTTTTGTGGAAAGAAAAGAAAGCTCTTCGATGGCTACTGGAAAGAATTAAGAACAATGAATTAGTAGTTTCAGAAGCTGACAAAGGTGGAGCAATTTTGTTATTAGACCCCGAGCAGGTTCATGAGGTGGTTATGGAGAGACTCAATTCAGATGACTTTGTCAACCTTGGTGTTAAAGATCAACTGGACAATTTGTCTCAGGACTTACGTAAGATTTGGGCCAAGGGAGTAAATGGAGGATTTGTGTCAGAAGTTATTCGTGAGAAAGTCCTGGGAGTTACATCTATGGGTGGTACTAAGGGTAACCAGTCGTATCGTCCGTCTCCCCCTTATGTGTACCCGTTATTCAAGATACACAAAGTAAAACCAGACGAACTAATACCAGGAGTGCGTCTACCCATCAGACTTGTGACAGCACAAAGAAATGCTCCTTCCAGTAGAAGTGACAAGTACATCATGTTCAAAGTGTTGAAGGATCTGCAGAGTGAATACCACTTAGTGAAGGATAGTACTGATGCACTTATGAAAATAAATGACTGGACTCCTATTCCTAACACTAGGCCTTTTGCCCTAGATGTGGTAGCCTTATATGATAACATCAGCCCTGATCTGGCTATTAGATCTTTAGACACAGCGATTAGTCAGTGTAGGCCTCATTGGTCAAGTGAGTATCGATCTTGGTTAATTGAATTAATTAGATTTGCATTGATTAACAATAAGTTTGCATATCGCGGGAATTGGTACTCAGCGCAGAAGGGTATGACCCACAGGGGGAGTGTTGTCTCCAGTTCTAGCGAATATTACTATGACGTACGTGCTCAGCAATGTAGTGTATAATAATGTATTAGACTCACAGGCTCATCCACCCGGGCTGAATGGAGTCATGCGCTTTATTGATGACTTAGGAGGGAGGTGGTTAGGGGACAATGAATCATTTAAGGATTGGGTTGATTGGTTGAATACAACTACCAATAATCTGTATGGGCTTACATTTACCAGTAGAATAGATAATCAGGTTGAATTCCTAGATATATTAATTAGCTTTAATCAGCATGGGATTCCCTCGACTGATTTATTCATAAAGCCCACTGACGCGCGTAGATATCTGTCACCTGACTCGTGTCATCCTAGACATACCTTTAGTGCTGTGATTTATTCACAGGGTATAAGAATTAGACGCATTGTGTCTGACGATGAGGTGTTTAAATTAAGGCTTGATGATCTTGCTATAATGCTCGTAGCAATGAAGAGAAGGTCATTGTTCCCTGGGTAGTTACCTATGGTCCGGGTTCCAGGGAAACAGGGGATTTTATTAAGAAAGGGTCTAAAATATTAGACAAGTCACCATCTTGGCAAACGTTAGGAGCCAAAGTCATGCTGTGCTCACGGAGAGCTCCTAATCTTAAAGATATTTTGTATAAGCGGAAACATTTCTCACTATCTGTACCAGGAGAAGGGCTAGGTACCCACCCTTGTGGAAGTAACAGGTGTGCATCATGTGGTTTAACCACTTCCTCTGACACCTTTACCAGCACCAGTGACGGTCGTACATACAGTGTACGGTGCAGGGCCACTTGTACTTCCAGGTGTGTGGTGTATCAGCTGGCTACATGCATCTACTGTCATATACAATATGTAGGCAACACTACACAGATGCTACGTGATAGAATAACAGGTCATCGTAATAGCAAAGCTTCAGCGCTATATTGCCATCTCGCCCAACATGGATCCGAGTTTAATAAGTGTTTCAAATTTACTGTGATAAGTCATACATCACCTAATAACTTATTGGACGAAGAAACAGCATGGATAAACAAATTACGCACAGGGGAGCCTGAGGGCCTCAACTAGAGTGGATCCCTGTGCACTACGCACAGGGATCCCAATTTAGATCTAGGTGTTCGCTGCCACGCTTTCTTAGTCATATCACTGTATCACTGACGAGGGCTGTTAAGCCGAAAGGCCTCTGATATAAAAGAAGATCTACGTAGCTGTATGGCGTGTTCTGTTGTCTCTATATATATTAACTTTGTAAATAGATACATCTACACTTTCCTAGCGTTCCTATTTGGCTGTCTTTGTTTTATCATCTCAGTAGTTTCTTACGTGACAATCTACCGAACAGTCTTACGTCCTAGTCGGCAGATTGGTGCAGAAAAAAGGTCGAATTGTGGGATTTATGGTAAAAGCACCAAATTTGGCACAGAGATAGAGAATCACCTATAGAACAATATTGGCTATGGACCACTCAGAATCTATCCCATAATTGCAATTACAGCAGTTTTAAGGTGGCTCTATACATCGTAACCATGGAAATTGTGAGATGTGTTGAAAAAGCACCAAATTTGGTACAGAGATAGAGAATCACCTATAGAACAATATTGGGTATGGACCCACTCAGAATCTATCCCATAATTGCAATTACAGCAGTTTTAAGGTGGCTCTATACATCGTAACCATGGAAATAGTGAGATGTGTTGAAAAAACACCAAATTTGGTACAGAGATACAACAAATGTAGGTAATCACATATAAAACAATATTGAATATAAACCTACTCGGAATCTATCCCATAATTGCAGTTATAGCGGTTTTAGGGGTTCCGGCTATACCTCGTAACCATGTTAATTGTGGAATGCATGACAAAAACACCAACTTTGGTATATTGATTCCGAATCGCCTATAGAGCAATATTGACAATGGACCCACTCGCCATCTATCCCATAATTGCGATTATAACGGTTTTAAGGGGGTTCTATACCTCATAACCATGGTAACACCAAATTTGGTATTCAGAGATAGGTTATCATCACCTATAGAATAATATTGACTATGGACCAACTCGGAATATGTCACATATAATTGCAATTATAGCGGTTTTAAACCATTATTATTATTATGTTAAGGGGGTTATATACCTCGTAACCATAGAAATTATGGAACTAATGACAGAAGCGCCACAGGATAAGTGAATTATCATCGGTATCATTGGATACTGCATGGCAGGATGAGTAAGCTTTATGATTTGTAGCGTTAGTCCTTCGATGTGTCTAGTTGTTGGATGATTGCAAATGAAAAGCGGGATTACCAGGTTCTGGCAGTCAAGAGGCTAGTGTGTACAGCTAGCGGGGGAAGACTTTGCCGGGTTCGCTATTTTATTTGTAGCGTGAGTCCTTCCATATGTCTAGTTGTTGGATAATTGCAAATTAAACCGAGTTTGTATGTTCAAGTTCATGACTTGAATATTGATCATGTGAGGAGGTTTCTGCAAATGAGTTGTTGGTATCTAGCACGTGAATACCCGCCTAGTCCCGTGGCGTATTTGTATGTTTGTAAACATGTAGCGTGACATAAATTGCGTGGGTTGTTGGTGACTGCATGATCAGGGAAACGAAGTAACTGGGCGGTCCAAAGTGTTATTGCGTACTGCCAAAGGCGCGGACATGTTTTGAAAAGATCAATTGCCCTGATAGGCCGCACCTACACTAAGGTGCCATAGTTGTTTCTCATGTCATTGTCCAGGTTTCAGCTGCAAAGAAGTACTCTATTCTACAACACTCCCACTCCCACTCCGATACTCAGTTCATTTAAGATATGGGATAATTATGGATCATATCAGCGCCACTCAGCCTATCTGTTCCTCTTATTTACTCAGTAGATCACTATACTACCTCAATTAACATCCTAATCACCCCATTCTTATAACAAACTCCCCGATACTCACCCAAACTTCCATTACCAATATAAAGAGATGTGTAATAAAATAAGAAGTATCCGCATTCAACTTGCTTTATCCTTTTCTCAAGATGGCGGTTAGCTGTTATCCCGCTACCGACCGCTACGGGGTTTCCATCTGAATCAACCCATTTAAGGGTTGCTTAACATGCAATTTTACTCTGGAGCTGTCCAGGCTGGAAGGCAAATTTTTCCACCTCTAGATCTTTTCCAAATGTCGGCATAATATTCTTTACAAGAGGATGAAATGTATATAGGTTGTCGAGTCAATTCATGGCAGACAAGAGAACCCCATCAAGTCGGCAGATAGATAACAGCTTTGACCCAGTACAACTGGATAGGTTGATTTAGGTACCCTTCTCAAGTATGTTAAGGCCTGGTTCAAGCTCAAAAACGAGAATAAAATGTAAAAAATCATAATGTCACTTCCTTTTAACCAATCATTACGAAACTATGCATAGCATTGGAGATCGACTTCCTTAATGGATTGAAGTCAACAAAATACCAAAAAAACTGAACACGTGATTAACCACGTGACAACAGTATTTGAAAATTTATTTTAAAATGCGGTCGCGGTTTTAAGAACAGTGTAAAAACAAACAATTGCATATGTTGTCAATGCTAGGGCTCTACACAACTGCGTTTGGAAATCTTGTCTCTGATTTCTTTTAAGAGAGATATTTACGAAAATAGGTCACGTGACCATTTAGCCAGAATACGTTTTCTCAATTTTCTCGATAACTAAAACTAAGGGACAGGTTTTCCAAACGCTATCTTTTTTCGCTAGTTGTCCTTAATATTGTAGTACAAAAACTATTTCAGCATAACTTAAATTCGCGTCCGCATATTTAAAAAACGAAATTTCACATGCCTAGGTCACGTGACAACGTGACGTCAGTATTTTTAGGACTAAATCATCAAACATCTTGAATATAATCTTATGCCTAAATATCAATGCCATAGAAATGAATCGTGGGGAATACTAAAAATAAACGTGATTTTGAGTGATGGCTTCATGAACCAGGCCTTAACATACTTGAGTTTTTCAAAGCTGTTAAAACAATGCGACTATATTGGATCTTATGTTGCTGATCAAAGCAATAAGGATTTCATTACAATGTCTGCAATCAACTGCATCACATCTATCAGATATAGTGGTTTTAAGGTGACTCTATACATTGTCACCATGGAAACGAGATAAATCACTAAAAATACAAAATCTACCACATGAACTTAGAATAGAGAATGTTTTCTACACAAGTTATAAAGAAGGATAATTTAGTAGACTTGATTATCCTTCTTTAGAACTTGTGTAGAAAACATTCTCTATTCTAAGTTCATGTGGTAGATTTTGTATTTTTAGTAATTTATCTCGTTTCCATGGTGACAATGTATAGAGCCATGCACATTTAAAACCACTATAATCGCAATTATGGGAAAGATTCCGAGTGGGTCCATTGTCAATATTGCTTTATAGGCGATTCTTAATCTACGGTACCAAACTTGGTGTTTTAGTCAGGCATTCCACAATTACCATGGCTACGAGGTATAGAACCCCCTTAAAACAGCTATAATTGCAATTATGCGATAGATTCCGAGTAGGTTTATATTCAATATTGTTCTTCTATATGCGATTACCTATCTCTGTACCAAATTTGGTGAGTTTTTTTAACACATCTCACAATTTCCATGGTTACGATGTATAGAGCCACCTTAAATCTGCTGTAATTGCAATTATGGGATAGATTCTGAGTGGGTCCATAGCCAATATTGTTCTATAGGTGATTCTCTATTTCTGTACCAAATTTGGTGCTTTTACCATGCATGAATGCCACAATTTGAGCACGAATCTGCCGGACTATAATGATGAAACGTTAACTAATAAAACTAATCATCAAAGTATAGTCCGGCAGCATGTGTGATCCCGTGGGAATTTCATGATGAAAGCAAGCCACTAGTCTAGATGTGTTAAGGGGACCCTAAATAACATGAAAAGTGTTGGTGCCAACTTTGCAACTTGCACGGGCGGGATTTATGGGAGGTGGAAAATGTGACATATAAATCCCAGCATGGAAACGAGGCTCAAACATGAAATTGCCTATAACTTTCCACAATTTGTGTAAAAGCTTACCAAAATCACCCAAGTAATGTTACTCTGTGTTCCAAACACGAACATATGGATTTTAGGGATTAGTGTGGTCACGTGACCAAGCTAGCATGAAAACGAGGCTGACATAAAAGTTGCACTGGAGAGCCTGTTAACATCTCCAGAACAGCACACAAAGTGACTTATTTATAAGCATTGCAGGTGGATATCATGTATGCAGACAGACATGCTTATAGGAAAGGGTTGTCACGTGACTAAGATAGCATGCATGAAAATGAGGCGGAGACAAAAATCGCATTATCACATGGAACTATTTAATTAAGCTTTAAGTTATTTTTAGAGAAGATCACCAATTTTTAAATAAACATTGTGTTATTAAATAAGTTACTTAAATAAGTTATTCAGAACAGTGATGCAATATAGCACGAAACTACAGCCTTATATTGTGCACAACGTTTTCGTTTTTTACAAGTATCTCAAAATCTGCAATAATCTTTCAAACATACAAAATGCCTGGTTATCATTTATTAAAGCTGCCGACTGATCTTCCATGTGGCTCACTCATGTACATATTATATGCATGTACATTATCTTCTTGGACTATAAACTAGTCATCATCACTATCGGACATGTCTTTATCTGTGTCCAGTAATGTACATCTTCCTCTTGAACATCATTATCACTGCTCTCCCCAGTGTCGGAGCAGGTGCAGAGGTCTGTGCAGTTTAACCCAGCCTTGTGGCACTGACAACGGTTAGTGGAACACCGTTCCTTTCAACATCCATACTTAACTAGTTGAATGGCTTCAAGGGCTGGTGGCAGCTTTGTCATAACCAGTAGCCATTCAACTTGATTCGTCCGTCATCCATAATGTTGTGATGATGATAGCTCTGGATTTGTTAGTTTATTTCTGTTCAAGACCATCATTTGATAATGAGCTAGCAGGATCGCCTGGTGCAGCCCAGCCTGGTGGTGGCAACCTGTCGGATTGTGCTTGCTTCTTCCTGAAGAAGAACCATCGCAGCTCTTTGAAAGTGGTGATGCTTGTTATCGACAGATATACGGCTGGCAGACGAACTTCTCGATGGCTAAAGAAGAAATAATAACCCCACGAAAAATGATTATCTGAGGGTTGAGTGTGATATAGCACTGAAATTCATCAATGACGTGACATGTACTGAAATCCATCAATTATTAAATGTCAGAAACATGTATATACGCGGGAATACATAGCCGGATAGAAACATAGATAGAAACTTCTCGATGGCTGCAGCGATCTCGTCATCTGACTGAGCAGCTTGCCCAAGATGCGCGAGGAAAGTGGTGATGGATTGGTCAGCTGCGATTACCTTCCAACACAGAAGCATTCCTCTTCCAGAAAAACTTCCTGTGTTGTCAGCTCCGCTTAGGGTGTGAAATGCTGGAAGCGCTGCTGTCTTCTCCGGCCAAAGAGTTTCAACAATTGACCGCAGCTCAATCACACGATAGTGTTGCCCTCTTCCCGTGACAAACAAGGTGTTGTTGCACAGTTCCGGGTAACACCTTAGAGCGAGGATAAAGACATCTGTGTTGGGAGAGTGAATCTGCAGTTGGGTTGCACCATGAACAGTAGCATCAAGGGCATCGCATGATCATCTTCGTATCAGCTTCTTCTTGGTTACTCGGCTGTAGATATCTGACATCCTTGTGTGTTGCTTGGCACTCGCTTCCCCTTGCCAACACTAGTTGCTTTCCACTACGCTTAGCATACTCTTTAACCTTCTGGCCCAGATAGACGGTGAGCTCCATCTTGGTATTCGTGTGTAACAGGAGTCTCTTCATTGGGACTTTGGCTGTGTATCAGTTGAGTCGGTGATGCGATAATACACTGCATGGTGCTTGGTCTCTTTGCCGTCTAATCCTGGTGGCCGCTTTGAGGGACAGTGGTAAATCGTATCTATCAAAAATTAAACGCACTTCATTACTTTGACTGTGCGTGTATGATGTAGTTACTGAAGTGTTCAGCTTCTGAGCTGTGCACAATTTTTTATCCATTATCTGGTTTTGTCAAGTGCATGACTGCACTTCTAGTGTATCTAAATTTATAGCGACTTTTACTTGATCTTCACTATTTGGACTAACTATACACTCATGTTGTTCCCCCTATTATTCAACTTCTCTAGGATGTTCATTACAGTATCTAGTACTTTTGGCTGAACAGTGCAGCACTGTGCCATCAGCAGCAAACAACGATCACGAGACTATCAAATATTTGCCAACAGTTTCCTTGATATCGATTCAGACGTGCGAAAAGGGACCTGTCCTTTTAAGTTCTACGACTTTGTCTGCTGCTTTCGCCTTCACGACCTTTGCACCGGTTTTCCACGTTAGGCGTTTTCGCTTCTTCATTGGCGACCAAAATTTTATTTTCTCTGACTCGCTCCTTCAACAAAAGAATCGAACAGTGTCCTGCCAATCTCACTTTGTTCATACAAATCATTCTTTCACCATTTCTGGCATAACCACCTTTGTCACAACGTTAACTGAACAGGTTGGTACTTGCATCAGAGAATGTTCTATGCCTTTCTCTTCACGTGCTAAGACAGTAGCAAGGCTATGATGGCGACCTGCTTATGCAAGTCTCGTAAGACACACACCCGGCACCTTGTTCTTTGCTTGTCAGTCAACTAGCATTGCAAGCTCTGGGGATATCAGGAAGAACTTCGTCTAAGCACCTTGATTTAGCGTAATGCCAACCAATCCTCCAGACACCTTCATGGATCAGTTGATGTGTTGTAGTGCATTGTCGGCTCCTAAATACTGTGCAGAACGGCACTTGGCGTTCTTGTTCACTACCCAGTTTCCTTGGATGAACTCTGCATAGATGTGTGCATGATCTGATTCTTTCAAAGATGACATATCAGCAAGGTACTGCACAGGAATCATACGTGCATAGTTCATTATGTCATTTGCGAAGATTGACGGAAGTACTTCTTGGTGATCATCTCTAAAAATAACTTAAAGCTTAATTAAATAGTTCCATGTGATAATGCGATTTTTGTCTCCGCCTCGTTTTCATGCTATCTTAGTCACGTGACAACCCTTTCCTATTAGCATGTCTGTCTGCATACATGATATCCACCTGCAATGCTTATAAATAAGTCACTTTGTGTGCTGTTCTGGAGATGTTAACAGGCTCTCCAGTGCAACTTTTATGTCAGCCTCGTTTTCATGCTAGCTTGGTCACGTGACCACACTAATCCCTAAAATCCATATGTTCGTGTTTGGAACACAGAGTAACATTACTTGGGTGATTTTGGTAAGCTTTTACACAAATTGTGGAAAGTTATAGGCAATTTCATGTTTGAGCCTCGTTTCCATGCTGGGATTTATATGTCACATTTTCCACCTCCCATAAATCCCGCCCGTGCAAGTTGCAAAGTTGGCACCAACACTTTTCATGTTATTTAGGGTCCACTTAACACATCTAGACTAGTGGCTTGCTTTCATCACGAAATTCCCACGGGACTTTATTTCATGACATTTGCTGCCGGACTATAATTGGGATAGTAATTGGCTAACGCTGTTGCGGTGACTCTACCAGATGGCACAGCTAACAAAACAAAATACAAATTAAATAAATTTTACTTTCCAAAGTGATAAACAATCAGTCTATAGCGCCACCTGAGTAAAGACCATTATTCTGTCATTGCAACAAATAGCTATAGAACGCTTCACTGCTGTTGACAGATTAATCACCGAAGCATTCGATTCACTTTTAATATTTGTTTTTATTTTATTTTTATTTTTTCAAAGTGATCCAATCAAATAAAGACATTTTTACCACAATTTATGAATTTCGCCCCTCATTTATTTGTTCGAGAGCCGTGGTAAATAACATTTTGACCATGTGATCAGGTTTACTGGTCACGTGCTCAATGTCACGTGATCCTGAAGTATCGATTGGTGAGGTAGAATAGAAAACTTCACCGCTAGCTCTTGATAGATTAACTCAGTGAAGCATTCGATTCACTTTTAAAAAAAGTACATTAAGACATTTATATTGAATATATCCCATTGCAGTTTAATCTACCTTCAAATAATTTGCTAGTGTAAGATTTAATGGAATCGAGTTTGAATCAGCTAAAGTACTAGGACAGAAAGTCAACTAAAACTATACAGCTACCACAGTAGAAGGCCTAGGGCCGAAACGTCAACAATAATAAGGCACTTTCGAGTCATTCTGGTTGTCCTTTTATATTAGGGTTCAACTGATTAGATAGCGTAAGTGTTCGTCTTGAATGTAGTGGTAGTTAACACGTATCATTGGGAGATAATGACATGGACCCAAGAGCATTGTGGGTAAAAACTGCGAAGTAATTAGATTCGAAAATGAGACCGTCCAGAGTTCTATCTGCAAACCTGCTGATCCATTGCTGCAAACACAAACACCTGTCACCATTGATTCTCACTAGGAACTGTTTTATTTTTGTGTTCATGGTTATTCGGTTTATGTCGGTTGTATGTGTAGCAGTTTGGACGGCGATTTCAGACAGTTAAAGCTCTCATTTCTTTATCAACAAGATCGTTTGAAACCTACTGTGTATCTTGAAGCAGGATGGCACTCAACGATTCTAACCTTTCTCTTGTTCAAAAAATGCGACGAACACTTTTGGAAGCACTACGGTGATGTTTTACCGAGAAGCGTGTACATGATCAATGCAATCCTTAATGGTATATTCACCATCCCTACGGTCGTCATTAATTTGGTTTTGTTGGTAGCCGTTTGGAGAACGACATCACTTCGTACTCCATCCAACGTTCTAATATGTGCTCTGGCAAGTACAGACTGTTGTGTTGGACTCATACAGCCCATCTTTGTCGCACTGTTGGTCAGTATGCTTACAAATGTACCGTTGTCTATCAAGTGTACTCTTTTGTTGGTAAACCGAAGCTTGGACAATTTAGTGGCTGTATTCTCGCTGTTTATATTCACTGCGGTCAGCATTGATAAACTTCTAATGATAAATCTTCACCTACGATATCAAACGTTAATCACGGTCAAAAGAGTGCTTTTGGCTCTGGCTGCAACGTTCACTGTATCAGTAGCAATAACAACAATGAACTTTGTAAATAGACACATTTCATTTAGTGTCGCAAAGCGAACGCTATCATTTACTTTCTGTTCGGACTCAACTTCCTCCAGAGACAAGCATAGTTTTTCATCTGAAATTTCCTCAAGAAATTCAACTTGGAACGAAGGAAAATCGTCCATTGATGAATTTTTTCTCCATCGATCTTCAGCTTTGTACGCGCCATTTTGTTTTTATCTGTCTGTCCTCTTATTGATGATGAAAATTAACCAATCAGCGCGCGAGAAATGTGTAAGTTATTGTAAAAACCCTTATAGATGCACAGATGACGTCAAAATGTGGTGAGAACAAAAAAAAAACGTGACTTGTTCTCATCACATTTTGACGTCATCTGTGCATCTATAAGAGTACAGACGCACGGGAATATGTAATACATTTATATTTTGAGAACTATGTGATTTTGTAACATCATCTGTGTGTGTCAGTCTAAAAGTCTAAAATTAGCCCTTCTCTGATTATACGGGTCAGAGAAGGGCTAATTTTAAAATGTCTATAACTCGCTCAATTCTCGTCCAAATCGCTTCAAATGTTCACAGGCAATAAAGGAATAACTGAAGAAGATACAAAGAACTTTATAGAGGATTTAATTTTTATTTTATTATTTTATTGATTTTATTGACATTATCCACATACTGTTCTCTTATAATAATGTACTGATACACAGCTTGGGCTACCTGTGGACATTCTAGTGTATCTCATTACAGTGAGGACACACTAACCGGGACCACTTGAGCAAAACTGACCAATCAGATTACACCTGAAAATAATCACATTCCAACAAAAGTTGTCTGGGCCAATCAGCATTATAGTTATAAAGATGATTGGCGCAGATGACTTTTGTTGGAATGTGATTATTTTCAGGTGTAATCTGATTGGTCAGTTTTGCTCAAGTGGTCCTGGTTAGTGTGTCCTCACTGTAAGCAGTTATATATTTTGGCATACTCTATTTATTTAGTTTTTCGGCAAAACTTTGTACAACTTCTGTTGACTTCAGTAAACTTTCTTAAACGTCAATCTAAAAACCCATAGAATCTACCACTTCCGTAAGCGACCACCTCTCCTAGAGACCAGTTTTCCAAAATACCAAAAGTTCTCTACCAGTTCCTAAGTGCGTGCATATATATCTTTAGTGGTTCACCGCTGTGCGGCCGTAACTGAGTCATCACGCGTGCGATTCATGGCCCTTCTGATTTCTGGCATAGTACAACATATCATAATTGGCATCAACAACGCGTTGAAAAACACCAAAGTAATTGCATAGATTTTGGCAGTAGCACAATCGATGTCACGCTGCCCCGACACTGTCATAATCACAACTAGACAAATATACGGAAAATACGACAAGAGAAAAACAAGATAGATAACCATCATGCTTAGCGTGCGCTTCTTGAATCTAGCCAAGTCCAAAAGCTTGTCGTTTTTATCGTGGTCTGTGGCGACTGCGCATGTCTGGATGTGGATTTGCTGCTGATGACGTAAGACTGTTCGGTAGATTGTCACGTAAGAAACTACTGAGATGATGAAGCAGAGTCCAAAAGATGCGAGAAGCAAAATGGCGTAGGCTTTGGTCTCAATAAAGTTTAGTGCCGTTATCACCCCACCGATCATCAACAAAACAACTAGAGCGAGAAGAACTCTTCTGGTTGTGACTAACGTTTGATATCGTAGGTGAAGATTTATCATCAGAAGTTTATCAATGCTGACCGCAGTGAATATAAACAGCGACAATACAGCAAATAGGTTAGCCAAGGCTCGGACTAGCGACGTGAGAGCACACTTGATAGACAACGGTACATGTGTAAGCATACTGACCAACAATGCGACAAAGATGGGCTGTGTGAGTCCAACACAACAGTCTGTACTTGCCAGAGCACATATTAGAACGTTGGATGGAGTACGAAGTGATGTTGTCCTCCAAACGGCTACCAACAAAACCAAATTACTGACGACCGTAGGGACGGTGAATATACCATTAAGGATTGCATTGACCATGTACACGCTTCTCGGTAAAGCATCAACGTATGCCAACCAAATGTGTTCAACGTTTCCGCATGGCTTCGTGGATGAGTTGCTGTAGCTCATAGTAGTTTCATATCAAGCTTTCAGTAACAGTCCGATATTCATATAATTCTATTTTTCACTTCTCGAGTTGTCTCCTATCCCAACTCCTAATAGAACCATACATCGATTAGACTGATCACCACATCAACTCCCATTGAATGACCAGCGATAACATCACAAAGAAAAGACCGTCCACATTATTAAGCAGCTGTGTGTCTCGTGCCGCTCAAGCTCCTATAATCATTGTTTTGAAACGCCCTCGAAAGTGGTTCTATTTTAAGCACTACACCTCGAGCTATATATAATTGTAAGATAGACAGTTCGTCTGTTGAATGAATATTTAGGAATTGCAAATATGTTCCAGTTTCCTTTTACGAACGGATGAATGATTTTGATGGAGAAAATGTTTAAATACTGAAACAAAATTAGTTGTCATCAGCTTCACTCATCAATATAAAAGCAGTTTGTTTCATTGAATAAGTTCTAATAAGCAAAGAAATCACTGACATGCACATCAATTGAAAGAGATATAAAATATATTGATTAATTGGGCGCTTAAATCCCAAAATAACTTACATACATCCCACCGACTTCGTTACTGAGTAATTAACGGGTGTAGACTAAGGATATTTTTTTGTCACAACATTGAATAAGTTCTAATAAGCAAAGAAGTCACTGACATGCACATCAATTGAAAGTGATATAAAATATTGATTAATTGAGCGCTTAAACTGGCCCATGGTTGATATTGTTTCTAACTATTACCACTGAATTTTACAAATGCTTTTGGCAGTTGGTGGGTAATTTAGTTGTGGAAAGTTTGAACGAATCCTACGAAAAAGGAGAACTCTCTAACTCTCAGAAACAGGCAGTTATCAAACTTATTGAGAAAAAAGACAGAGACAAAACTTATTTAACAAATTGGAGACCTATCTCGCTACTCAACGTTGATGTGAAAATAGCTACCAAAGCTCTTGCATTAAGACTGGAACCAGTACTTCCTCATATAATTCATAGAGATCAAAACGCGTACGTTAAAGGAAGAGTAATAGCGGATAATGTGCGATTAATTAATGACGTAATGTATTATACTAAGGAACATAATTTGTCTGGTTTATTAATAGTTATTGACTTCGAAAAAGCCTTCGACACGCTATCTTGTAATTTTTTAAGAGCATCTTTACGAGCTTTTAATTTTGGTGAAAGTTTTATAAAGTGGGTTGACACTATGTATCACAACATAGGAAGCTGTGTTATAAATAATGGATTTGCCACAAACGTTTTTGAGGTAGAAAGAGGGGTAAGACAGGGGGATCCTTTATCTCCCTATCTATTTATCATAGCACTTGAATTATTAGCCATTTATTTGAGAAATAACAAGAATATCAAAGGTTTTAAGTTTCAGGAGGAGGAAATCAAGCTTTCTCTTTTTGCAGATGACCTAACTGTTTTTCTTCGTGACAAAGACTCTTATATTCTTTTAATGGAAATATTAGAACGCTTTGGGAAATCTTCAGGCATAAAAGTGAATCGAAGCAAATTAGAAGCATTGAATCTCGGTGATGGTTCATCGAAAATAACCAATTTAGGAATCGATAAGTTAGATAAACCAATTAAAATTCTCGGCATCTATTTTTCTTATGATAAGAATGACGTCATGAAGTTAAATTTAAGTTCGATTGTAAAATCTGTACGAAAAACTCTTAATTTTTGGAATTGGAGAAATTTAACGATATTAGGTAGAGTTCAGATTGTTAAAACCTTTGCTCTATCAAAATTCATCTATCGTGCTTCACAGCTACCCAATTCGAAAGAAATAATAAAAGAAGCTAATACAGTTATTTATAATTTTATTTGGAAAGGAAAAGATAAAGTAAAAAGACGTGTATTGATTCAAGATTACGAGCAAGGAGGTTTAAAAATGTTAGATTTGGAATCCCTTATCAACGCACAAAAACTCTCTTTTTTAAAACGATACTGTGTTTGCGAGGATAAACAGCCTTGGATGTTAATTTTAGATAGCCTACTCCAGTCGGTTGGTAAATCATTTCTACTTAAATGCAACTTCAAGACAAACACCCTCAGATTGTTAACATTATCACCCTTTTATAAAGAATGCTTAACGCTGTGGTCTACCGCTCTACCCTTCTCTAATCATATCATTGTAGAACCTAAGAATACTTTAGATCAAATTATTTGGAATAATGATAACATAAGAATCAATAATAAGTCATGCTACTTTCTGGAATACATAAAAATTGGAATATTTAACTGCAGAGACATGGTAAAACCGAACGGAAAATTCTGGTCTTGGAACGACTTGAAGGAAAGAGGCCTTAAATCGAATAACTTTCTAGATTGGTTCGCCTTAATCAATGCTTTGCCACCTGACTGGTCAAAATCAATATTAGCAATAAACAGTTACGATCTCGAAGAGCCCGTGACAAAACGAAACCTTAAAGTTAAGTTTAATTCCAAGGAAATTGATATTGATAAAACAAACTCTAAATTTTTTTACAAAATCTTGACATCTAGTCTTCACCAAAAACCTACAGCACAAGATAGATACAACGTTCTATTTTCAAATCTTACCCTTAATTGGAAGGAAATTTACGCCTTGCCTTTCAAAGTTGCTTTAGACACTAGCACCAGAGAATTTCAATATAAAATCCTTCACAGAATTGTTAGTACCAATGTTAGGTTAAAAAAGTTTGGCTATTGTGACTCTTCTATCTGTTCCTTTTGCCTGGAAGAAGAAGAAACTTTAGAACATCTTTTTTGCCATTGTATTTATGTACGAAACTTTTGGTCAAGAGTGAGCGAATGGTTGGAAAGATGTGACATAGTCTTTAATATAAAAGAAGCACAACATATCCTATTTGGGTTATACGAAATTGATGAACAGTTCTTACTATTAAATCATCTGATAATTCTAGGGTATATGTTATTTAAAAATAACATATACCCTTTTCTAGAACTCTTTGTAAGATTAGTTAAAAGAACGATTCAAATGGAAGCGCGCATCGCGAAAAATAATAACAAACTCGATATACATTTAAAAAAATGGGAGAAATTTATTTAAATCAATTTATATTATTCTTTAAAAATTGTTATAATACTGTATAACTTATTCATATACATATATAGCTATAGCATTACCAAGAAATTGTAAAAAATAGTGATATTTTCAAATAATAAAGAAATATTAAAAAAAAAAAAAAAAAAAAAAAAAAAAAAAAAAAAAACACTAAAATAACTTACATCCCACCGGGGTAGACTAAGGATATTTTTTGTCACAACAGGGCAAAATCATATGATAAGGCTTTTTCAACATTGTTTCTGATATTGAACACGAACAAATAACTGTTATAGAAGCAAACACTCACTAAATTCAATACATGTTCAGTCTGGAAGCTAGAGAACAGACTTGTACCCAGTCGCTTCTCTTACTCGCGATGTGGGCGCGCGATGTGTTGTGGGAAGGAGGAAGAAAAACATTTGAACGGTGATGGACCCTATTGAGCCGAAAATGAGGAAATTACAGTATTTTCCCATCAAGACCATATATGTTTAATACAAGTTCAAAATAAACGAGAAAACGACTCAACTGATTTGTTCGCCAAAAAAACTGTCCGCGCGGGACTAAGTTCTAGTTTATTATATAAATTTTCATTATTAGTATAAGTATAGTAGTAGTATTTTGAGGACTGCCTAGAAGGATTGATTTTGTCTTTCCATACTCTAATTACTCTAGAGATCAGATACCACAGATCAGATCATCATTTTCTATTAATTGATTTTTGTGAAGAAACCGATTCGTATCGTTTGTAGACAATTCGTCTTGCTGTGCAAATGTTAACGTGTTCGGCAAAAAGTCACGTTTAACCGCGAAAATGATGCCGCTATGATTACAAGATTTTGTGTAAAGTTGTTGAGGTGGTTTCGAATTTAGACGATATTTCGAAGACAATTTCAAAAACTGAGTGGTCAAAAGCGAGATGCGCGGAATGGATGCGAAATAGAAAGGGTCCCAAGCCATTGCTTACGAGCATTGAATACGAATGTGTGTTTTCGCTGTTTCTCCCTTTTCTTTTCTTTCTGTTCTCAGATTATTACTTCTTTCCAGCGTTCTTTCATTCATTTTTGCTTTATTTCTTCAATCTGTTCTGTTCTGTTCTTTTCATTTTCTTTTGTGTTAAGAGCCTTCTCCTAACCTGTTGTCCGGCTTGATAGCCCCGCAAGCGTTTTGGGCCCGAAAAGTGCCCGAAAACCATAATTTGGTGTTTCAATATCTCGCGAGGTTTTCGGATCCGAGATATCCCGAGAATGCGGCTTTTCGGGATAGAAAAAGCGGTAAATTGATTATTTTTTTGGTATGATAACTCAGAAAAGATATAGAATGCCTGTAATTGTATATTTCATGGATAATTTTGCGGAAATGTTTAGATTCCGGTTATAGATGTAACTCAATTTTGTAGATTGTAAGTGTTTTTAAAGATTTTGCTGATTATTTAAATCAGCTCTGGACAGTTGCCCTAAGCCAGTTTTACTACAGCTCACAAGTGTGTGTATCGCGGGACATGATTGTAAAACCACCGTAATTCTTTCGCCAAAGGTGGCTGATGAAGTTTATTGTTATTATTATGCCGCCGCTCGAGGAGGGAAACATAAATAGAATTCGGAATAAACCTTCTCGTACTTACATTTCTATAAATAAAATATTTTAATTTCGAATCGGCTTTATACGTTATAACGTCGCATTCGTCTCCCTTCAGAAATATCTTTTCATTCACGTGCTTCAATTCGATCGTTTCAAATTCCGGTAAAATCGGTGTACAGAAATGTAGAAACGCAGAACATCAATTCAAACCATCCCATATGATGGGTTTTTGTAGCATATTTATAATGTACTTATCAATAATTTATTAATGTTTTTCCTTTTTGTGTACAGTTTCGAGCCGAAAAATCCCATTATAAACGCGACGAGAGGCGGCTGTTTTTTCTCAGGCTACTTACATTGTAACAACCGCTAGTCTGCCTGGATTAGTGAATACTATTTGCAGCATGAATAATGGCCAAACTTGGCTTAATATTTCAAACTTCTCAATAAACTTGTTTTAGGAGCAACCTTAAACTAATAAAACTAATCATCAAGGTAATCGGGATTGTCACCATGTAATTGCGCAGACTACGGCCAGTAGTAATTGGGATTGTCAACCTGTAATTACGCAGTCTACGGTCCAGTAGTAATTGGGATTGTCAGCCTGTAATTACGCAGTCTACGGTTCAGTAGTAATTGGGATTGTCAACCTGTAATTACGCAGTCTACGGTTCAGTAGTAATTGGGATTGTCAACCTGTAATTACGCAGTCTACGGTTCAGTAGTAATTGGAATTGTCAACCTGTAATTACGCAGTCTACGGTCCAGTAGTAATTGGGATTGTCAACCTGTAATTACGCAGTCAACGGTTCAGTAGTAATTGGGATTGTCAACCTGTAATTACGCAGTCTACGGTCCAGTAGTAATTGGGATTGTCAACCTGTAATTACGCAGTCAACGGTTCAGTAGTAATTGGGATTGTCAACCTGTAATTACGCAGTCTACGGTCCAGTAGTAATTGGGATTGTCAACCTGTAATTACGCAGACTACGGTCCAGTAGTAATTGGGATTGTCAACCTGTAATTGCGCAGCCAACGGTTCAGTAGTAATTGGGATTGTCAACCTGTAATTGCGCAGCCAACGGTTCAGTAGTAATTGGGATTGTCAACCTGTAATTACGCAGACTACGGCCAGTAGTAATTGGGATTGTCAACCTGTAATTGCGCAGTCAACGGTTCAGTAGTAATTGGGATTGTCACCATGTAATCAGTGCGCAGTCTACGGTTCAGTAGTAATTGGGATTGTCAACCTGTAATTACGCAGACTACGGTCCAGTAGTAATTGGGATTGTCACCATGTAATTACGCAGTCAACGGTTCAGTAGTAATTGGGATTGTCAACCTGTAATTACGCAGTCAACGGTTCAGTAGTAATTGGGATTGTCAACCTGTAATTACGCAGTCAACGGTTCAGGAGTAATTGGGATTGTCAACCTGTAATTACGCAGACTACGGCCAGTAGTAATTGGGATTGTCAACCTGTAATTACGCAGACTACGGTTCAGTAGTAATTGGGATTGTCACCATGTAATCAGTGCGCAGTCTACGGTTCAGTAGTAATTGGGATTGTCAACCTGTAATTACGCAGTCAACGGTTCAGTAGTAATTGGGATTGTCAACCTGTAATTACGCAGTCAACGGTTCAGTAGTAATTGGGATTGTCAACCTGTAATTACGCAGTCAACGGCCAGTAGTAATTGGGATTGTCAACCTGTAATTACGCAGACTACGGTTCAGGAGTAATTGGGATTGTCACCATGTAATCAGTGCGCAGTCTACGGTCCAGGAATAATTGCATAGCGCTGTTGCGGTGACTCTACCAGATGGCACAGCTATCAAAACAAAATAGAAATTAAATAGATTTTATTTTCGGAAGTGATAAACAATCAGTCTATAGCGCAACCTGAGTAACATAGAGCCTGCAACAAATAGAAACTGCTTAACTGCTGTTGACAGATTAATCAGTGAAGCATTCGATTCACTTTGAATATTCCTTTATTATTTATTTTTTATTTTTTCAAAGTGATTGAATCTAATAAAGACATTTTTACCACAATTTATGAATTTCGCGCCTCATTTATTTGTTCGAGAGCCGTGGTAAATAACATTTTGACCATGTGATCAGGTTTACTGGTCACGTGCTCAATGTCACGTGATCCTGAAGTATCGATTGGTGAGGTAGAATAGAAAGCTTCACCGCTCTTGATAGATTAACTTAGTGAAGCATTCGAGGGATTCACTTTGAATATTCCTTAGTTCAACCAAGGAGTGAATCGAATTTTTGTTTTAATACATAAAACTATGAAAATCTGCGATAAAATGTTCTTAAAATACATTATAAAATATAGACGACGTTTCGACGTTAACTGAATGCCATTATCAAGTCAAAAGTAAAGTGAAAATGAAAGATAGATAGATATATAACAATAAGAACAATAACGTTGATGAAACAAAAATGTACTAAAAGTCGAGCACAGAGTTAAGCACTTCTTTTTAACTCTATTTTAACACTTAGGATTAGGTTTAAGATTTAATTATTTTATTTTTTGGGATTATGATTACGTTTATTTTAGTTGTATCAGGTGTAAAGTGCTTTGTAAGTTGTCCATGTAAAAGCGCTATATAAATAAAGTTATTATTATTATTATTATTATTAAGCACGCACGGAGTCCGTTTGTATATTTAGGCTGGGTCTCAGTTTCTTAATGAACAACATCTCGTAGATTAGACAGTCAAATTTTCCTTTGCACTTCTTGAGAATATGGAACTGTGATTGGTCGACATCGGTGTGGCTGCCATGTGCTGCTTGGAAGTGTTTACCAATGGTGGAATTCTTAGGCTAAGCTACTCGTTGGTATAAAGGTGTCTAGTGGTATAACCCGCAACATAATCTGCATCGCACAGATCACATTCAGATCTTTAATACATAAACACATTGATATTGAATATAGAGTGCAACTTAGAAAAGCTTGAAAACTAAATAACAAATTATAGTACTAAATAGCACTAATTAAACAATAGAAAACAATAGAAATAGCACTATTTAGTACTAAACAGCGCTAATTAAACAATAGAAAACACTAGAAATAGCACTATTTAAAGTTAGTACTATTTCACGCTTTTCTAACTTGCACTCTATCCCATTACAGTTTAATCTACCTTCATAGAATTTGATAGTATAAGATTTAATGGCATCGAGTTTGAATCAGATAGAAAGCTAAGTACTAGGACAGTAAGTCAACTAAAACTATACAGCTACCACAGTAGAAGGTCTAGGGCCGAAACGTTAACAATAGTAAGGCAACATCTAATATAGGTTTGTAGCCGCTTGGACAGTAAGTCAACTAAAACTATACAGCTACAACAGTAGAAGGTTTAGGGCCGAAACGTGAACGGTAACAATAATATAGGTTTGTAAGTAAGTCAACTAAAACTATACAGCTACAACAGTAGAAGGTTTAGGGCCGAAACGTGAACAATAATAAGGTAAAATCTAATATAGGTTTGTAGCTTGGACAGTAAGTCAACTAAAACTATACAGCTACAACAGTAGAAGGTTTAGGGCCGAAACGTGAACAATAATAAGGTAAAAATCTAATATAGGTTTGTAGCTTGGACAGTAAGTCAACTAAAACTATACAGCTACAACAGTAGAAGGTTTGGGCCGAAACGTGAACACGATAATAACAAAATCTAATATAGGTAACAGTAAGTCAACTAAAACTATACAGCTACCACAGTATAAGGGCTAGGGCCGAAACGTTAACAATAACAAGGCAACATCTATAATGTAGGTTTGTAGCTTGGACAGTAAGTCAACTAAAACTATACAGCTACCACAGTAGAAGGCCTAGGGCCGAAACGTCAACAATAGTAAGGCACTTTCGAGTCATTCTGGTTGTCCTTTTAATTTAGGGTTACCGGTAAACTGATTAGATAGCGTTCGTCTTGAATGTAGTGGTAGTTAACACGTATCACTGGGAGATAATGACATGGACCCAATTGCATTGTGGGTAAAAAACTGCGAAGTAATTAGATTCGAAAATGAGACCGTCCAGAGTTATTGATGCAAACCTGCTGATCCATTGCTGCAAACACCTGTCACCATTGATTCTCAATTCTCATTAGGAACTGTTTTTTACTTTTGTGTTCATGGTTATTGGGCATATGTCGGTTGTATGTGTAGCAGTTTGGACAGCGATTTCAGACAGTTAAAGCTCTCATTTCTTTATCAACAAGATCGTTTGAAACCTACTGTGTATCTTGAAGCAGGATGGCGCTCAACGATTCTAACCTTTCTCTTGTTGAAAAATGCGACGAACACTTTTGGAAGCACTACGGTGATGTTTTACCGAGAAGCGTGTACATGATCAATGCAATCCTTAATGGTATATTCACCATCCCTACGGTCGTCATTAATTTGGTTTTGTTGGTAGCCGTTTGGAGGACAACATCACTTCGTATTCCATCCAACGTTCTAATATGTGCTCTGGCAAGTGCAGACTGTGTTGTGTTGGACTCACACAGCCCATCTTTGTCGCACTGTTGGTCAGTATGCTTACAAATGTACCGTTGTCTATCAAGTGTACTCTTTTGTTGGTAAACCGAAGCTTGGACAATCTAGTTGCTGTATTCTCGCTGTTTATATTCACTGCGGTCAGCATTGATAAACTTCTAATGATAAATCTTCACCTACGATATCAAACGTTAATCACGGTCAAAAGAGTGCTTTTGGCTCTGGCTGCAACGTTCACTGTATCAGTAGCAATAACAACAATGAACTTTGTAAATAGACACATCTACACTTTCCTAGTGTTGGTATTTGGCTGTCTTTGTTTTATCATCTCAGTAGTTTCTTACGTGACAATCTACCGAACAGTCTTACGTCATCAGCAGCAAATCCACAAACAGACATGCGCAGTCGCCACAGACCACGATAAAAACGACAAGCTTTTGGACTTGGCTCGATTCAAGAAGCGTGCGCTAAGCATGATGGTTATCTATCTTTTTTCTCTTGTCGTACATTCCGTATGGTTGTCTAGTTGTGATCATGACGACGTCGGAGCAGCGTGACATCGATTGTGCTACTGCCAAAATATATGCAATTACTTTGGTGTTTTTCAACGCGTTGTTGATGCCAATTATAATATGTTGTACTATGCCAGAAATCAGAAGGGCCATGAAACAAGTGGCATTTTGGTGCTGAGTAAATCTGCTGACCTCTATCGAGCAGATGAACAGCTATGCACCGACACAAAATGACAAGATATCAGGAGCCCATGTATTGGAGCCTCCATTTTATATATTAGGACAGCGAGCAAACCGTACCTGTAACCAGAAACAGGCTGTTTATAGGACAATTGTCCATTGTTCTAGAGCCAATCAGAGTGCATCAAGTAAAAACATAAATGAAAATATCAATAGATAATAAATAAATCTTACACTTCACTTACGTGATTAAGGGAATCAGAAAACAATCTGGGCCGCAGATGGGATTTGAACCCACGACCGTCCTTTCTTACTGGCGCAGAATATACTTTAATGGAATTAATTTGCTGGTGTAAGACTTAAATCAGATAGCAACTAGCTAAGTCACTAGGACAGTAAGTCAACTCAAACTATTAATAAAGCTATCACAGTAGAAGGCCTAGGGCCGAAACGTCAACAATAGTAAGGCAACATCTAATATAGGTTTGTAGCTTGGCGGTTTTTAATTAATAAAACTTCGGGTTGAGGATACAACAAATCAAATCCAAATCAGATTATAGGGCAAATGGGGGTGTTGTGTCTTAGCGAAAGCATGGGGGGGGTCTTGTACTAATGAATTGTCGTCGCACATGCGCAATGTGTTATATAAGGAGTCGTGATTTTCCCGATCTTCTAAAAAGCGGCTAAAATTAAATGTGTTGGCCAAATGAAGGATAAAAGACGAGGTATAAAGCAACAAGGGGTCAGAGCCCGGGCATCCACCACGGCTTAGAAATTTGCACCACAAATCCTTTCTAACTCTCGGCCTTCATCGGTCGCCGCCTGTTCAGTAGCGCTTCAACAAAACAAAAAAAAATTCACAAGACAACTCGGGACCAACATCGAATATTAAAATACAACTCAAAAACCTCAAGAAACTACACAGGGGGACTCAACAAAACTATTATTTCTTTATTTCTAGTATTTTTTAGGGGAACGCCTTATAGAAAAAATAATGCTTTTGAGAAACAAACAAAACTCATACTCAAAACTATAAAATGACCGGTTGAACCAAAGCTTTTCGAATCGCTCAAAAACCACTCAAAAATACACAATTTCTCGCTCAGATTTCTACACCAACGTGTTCTTTAATTTTCAGACTACTGTTTGTGATATACTTATTTACGAATCTCATACCCCGTTGAAGGCTTTATCAGAGCTCATTCCTGATCCAACCGGAACGAAATCCAAAGACGTCACGATCCCTTGATTTATACGTTTGGGCTACCTGATGACCACAGAAGCCATTTACAACTGACCACACCATAACATTCATTGAAAATCCTTATCGTCCAGAAGATAAGCACACGAATAGCTGGAGTCTATGTGTTTACTAGAAAGGAAAACACAAGCTTAATTATGGTATTTTATATTTCGAAGTCTAAAATGAAAAATCGACCGGACAACAACTCATCCGAACATTGAACTTACTCGTTGGAAATACATTTATATACCAAGATAATGTCTCTGATTTTACTTTAAAGTTCAAATATTTTCACTCTAAGAGCGAAATATAAACATTACGCATTGATCACCGAAAGATAACTGCGACATGTGCTGGTCCAGGTTAGAGAAGGGAAGTTTTCAAGCAAAAATCAAAAGCCGCATACAACTTGGGCTCTCAGTCAGTATTCATCACTATCCTGAAAACCTTGTTATTCAATCAAGAACGCTTTGTAGAACGAGGAATACAACAATATGAACTATTGTTATTCAAATTTTCAGGAATTCAGGGACGGTTGATATACTGAGACAGCCCCCACAACTGACACTTCCACAGGATCCCAATTCTACTGTGGTCCTTAGCATGTAATGGTTCAATCCGGCACCAGGGCACGAGTGAACCTGCCGACAGGTTCTAGTTTTAATTAGAAGTAAGGTATTCGTTGCGAATATAATGCTATCAGCACCACAGTAACACGTATCATCTGGGAGATAATGAACATGAACCAAGAGCATTTGGGTACGAACTGCGGAAGTAATTACTGATCCGAAAATAAGACGTCCAGAGTTCTACTCTGCAAACCTGCTGAATCCATTCTGCAAAACACAAAGCACCTGTCACCTATGACAATCTATTTTTACCTCATAGGAAAACTGTGCTAATTATTGCCGTTCATGATTCATCTGTCGCTGTGTATTGAGGCGTTGCAGTTTTGATCAATGTTGACTGCAAAGTAAAAGCTTATTTATCAACAAGATCGTTTGAAACCTACTGTGTATTTTTCAAGCGGATGGCACTAAACGATTCCATACTTTCTCTGTTCAAAAGTGCCAAAGTGACGACGAAAACATTTGGAAGCATTACGTGATGTTTTACCGAGACGTGTACATGATCAATGCAATCCTTATGTATATTCACCGTCCCTACGGTTTCAGTAATGTGGTTTTGTTGGTACCGTTTGGAGGACAACATCACTTCGTCGTACTCCATCCACGTTTCTAATATGGGTGCTCTGGCAAAGTAACAGACTGTTGTGTTGGACTCACACAGCCCATCTTTGTCGCATGTTTGGTCAGTAAATGCGTAGCAAATGTTACGTGTCTATTCAGTGTGCTCTTTTGTTGGGTAAACCGAAGCTTGGACATTTTAGTTGTTTTACTCGTTCTCGCTGTTTACTTTCACCGCGGTCAGCATTTGATAAATTCTAATGGAAAAGCTTCATCTACGAACTCAACGTTAATCACGGTCCAAAAGAGATATTTTGGGCTCTGGCTTCCATTCGTTCACTGTAACTTGTAGCAGATAACAACCTGAACTTTGTAAATAGACACATCTAACACTAAATAAATTTGTATTTTGCCTGTCCTTTGTTTTATCATCTAGGCTCAAGTCATAAGTGACAATCTACCGAACAGTCTTACATCATCCAGCAATCCACTCATGACATGCGCAGTCGGTTTTTACAACAAATAAAAAGCGGCACTGCTTTTGGACTTGGCTCGATTCACCGAAGCACTCGCTTCACATTGAATGGTTATCTTTCTTAATTTTCTCTTTTCGTAAGATCCAATAAGATTTGTCTAGTTGTGATTATGACGATTTATCGGAGTCAGCGTGACATTTATTTGTGTTACTGCCGTGGTAATATGCAATTTGACTTTGTGTTTAGTTCTACGCGTCACGTGCTGAATGCCAATTATGATCCTGTTGTATCTATTGCAGAGGTTAAAAGGGCTAAACTTCAGTGGCATGTTTGGTTACTGAGTAAATCTGCTGACCTCTCTCGACAGATGCACAGTGACAGCTCCTATGGTCATCGGGTGTACAATTCAAAGTGAATCGCACCGCCACGAATTATACAAGACAATCAAGACATTATTGTAGAGGAGCCCCCATTGCTATATATAGGGTTACCTTCACAGGCTTGCTTATAGGAAGATGTTCCTTGTTTCTCGAGTTTGAAATCGATTAAATCAATTAGGGAAAGAAAGTGAATTTCAATACATAGTAATAAAGCGTACCCTTCAGAGTAGGAGTGATTAGTTTTTTGGAAGGGAACGTCAGAAAAAAAAAATCTGGCCCATCATGGGATTTGAATCCATGTCCCTCCTTTCTACTGCGCCGAATATACTTTAATGGAATTTTGCTGGTGTAAGACTTAATGGCATCGAGTTTGAATCAGATAGAAAAGCCTAAGTACTAGGACAGTAAGTCCCTAAACCTAATACAGCTACACAGTAAAGGCCTAGGGCCGAAACGTCAACAATATAAGGCAACATCCTAATATAGGTTTTGTATCTTGGCAGTGTTTTACTTAATAAACTTCGGATTGAGATACAACAATTTGTCTGACAATTATGAGGCCTTTCGGTCATTCCTGGTTATTTTAAATTAGATAGCTAAGTATTCGTCTGGAATATAATGCCATCAGCAATCCAGTTAATACGTATCATTGGGAGATATGAACATGAACCAAGAGTATGGGGGCCCGTTCTGGTCAAAATTATGTTCTTATTTTTTTCATACCCAGAATTAATATAGCTAATTGTTAGACGTTTACCGAGAAGCGTGTACATGATCATGAAATCCTTAAGGTAATATACCACCCTACGGTCGTCAGTAATTTGTTTTGTTGGTAGCCGTTTGGAGAACGACATCACTTCGTACTCATCCAACGTTCTAATATGTGCTCTGGCAGACAGACTGTTGTGGTGGCTCATAAGCAATCTTTGTCGCATTGTGGTCAGTATGCTTACAAATGTACCGTGTCTATCAAGTGTGCTCTTTTTGTTGTACCGAAGATTGGACATTCTAGTTGCTGTATTCTCGCTGTTTATTATTCACTGCGGTCAGCATTGATAAACTTCTCTGATAAAGCTTCACCTCCGATATTAAAGCGTTACTCAGGTCAAAGAGTGCTTTGGCTTGGTGCCAACGTTCACTGTATCTGTAGCCAATAACACAATGAACTTTGTAAAGAGAACATCTACACTTTCCTGGTGTTGTATTTGGCTGTCTTGTTTTATCAATATTCCCGTAGTTTCTTACGTGAACAATCTACCGAACAGGCTTACGTCATCAGCAGCAAATCCACACCAGACTGCGGCAGTCGTCACAGACCACGATAAAAAACGGCAAGCTTTGGACTTGGGCTCGATTTCAAGAAGCGCACGCTAAGCATGATGGTATCTAATTCTTATTTTTCTCTTGTCGTATTTTCAGTATATTTGTTTATAGTTGTAATTATGCGACGTTGGAGCAGCGTGACATCGATTGTGCACTGCCAAAAATCTATTGCAATTACTTGGTGTTTTTCAACGCCGTTATTCATGCAATTATGATATGTTGTACTATGCCAGAAATCAGAAGGGCCAGAAACCAAGTGGCATGTGGTGCTGAGTAAAATCTGCTGACTCTATGATCGAGCAGATCGATGAAACAGCTATGTGGTCAGCGGGTGTACAATAAAAAAACATGCACCGACACAAAAGACAAGATATCGGAGCCCCATGTATTGGACTCTCCATGTATATATTAGGCACAGCGAGCAAACCTGAACCAGAAACAGGCTGTTATTAGGACCAATTTCCATTGTTCTAGAGCAATCCGATTATTCAAGTAAAACTTAAAATGAAAATATCAAATAGATAGAAATACATCTTACCTTCACCTACGTTGATTAAGGGACTCAGAAAAACAATCTGGGCCACAGATTAGGATTTGAACCCATGTTCCTTCAGTCCTTTTTACTGGCGCAGAATATACTTTAATGGAATTAATTTGCTGGTGAGTACTTTTTTTTTTTTTTTAATTTTTTTTTTTTTATTTTTTAATTATCCCTCCTTTTTTATTATCTTTTTTTTAATTAAGACCGTAAGCAACTATAAATATAACAGATAACACAAGTAAAAGGGCCGAGGGCCGAAACGTCAACAATAGTAGGGTAAAACTAATGTAGGTTTGTAGCTGAAGTTTTTAATATAAAACTTCGGGTTGAGGATACAACCATTGTTCGGACAATAATGAGCCTCTTCGAGTCATTATGGTTATTTTAAATTAGAAGCTAAGTATGCGTCTGGAATATAGTGCTATCAACACCAGTTAAAACAACGTATCATTGGGAGATAATGAATGAACCCAAGAGCATGTGGTACAAACTGCGAAGTAATAGATCCAAAAAATGAGATAGTCCAGAGTTCTATCTGCAAACTGCTGCTCCATTGTTGCCAAACACAAGCACCTGTCACCATTGACTGTCTATTTTACTCACTAGGAATGTTCTAATGATTGTGTTCATCGGTTCTCTGTCGCTGTATGTGCAGGTGTTGCAGTTTTACTGCAATTTCACTGCCAAAGTTAAAGCTTTATTTATCCAACAAGATCGTTTGAAACCTACTGTGATTTTCAAGCAAGATGGCACTCAACGATTCTAACCTTTCTCTGGTCAAAAGTCCAAAGTGACGACGAAAACATTTGGAATCACGCCCCCCCCTCCCCCCCCCCCGGGATGTTTTAACGAGAAGCGTGTACATGATCAATGCAATCCTTAATGG